>VXBX01002561.1:184706-405050 GCA_013400415.1 Scytalopus superciliaris
GATAGGCATGCTGGCCCCGGTAAGGATGCCGGCCCCGGTGGGCGATGCCGGCCCCGATAGGGACGCCGGCCCCGGTGGTGGATGCTGGCCCCGATAAGGATGCCGGCCCCGATAGGGATGCTGGCCCCGGTGGGGGATGCCGGCCCCTATAAGGGATGCTGGCACCGCTGGGGGATGCCGGCCCCGATGGCACCGCGCCGCCCGGCACCTGGAAACACCACATGGATCTGCCTGCCGCTGGTGAATTCGCTTCCCGAAGTGTCACCTCGAGGCCAAATTCAGGTTCCGTTTATATAACGAGTTTTCTGTCAGCCGCTCACCGCAGTCCGCTTGTTTTTTTAATTTTCTCCCTAAAAGTACATAGGGTATTCTAGGATCTTTCAAAACGGCTACCTGAAAAAGGCACCACCTATTTTAACAGCTTGCAGCAAATTAGTAGTTATTATCAAATGGTTATTATTACCTTTTTCAAAAGGGAGGAAAACTGTTATATATATGCTATGGTTTTTCTCCTGAAGGTTTTTTCATATTAAAAAAAAAAAAAAATAAAATATATGCACATTTGCATGTTTAGAATCCAGGCGATTGACAGAATGTAATTCTCGAGGTTATTGAGCATGACCAGCAGAAGATGAACTAAGCCACTAGCATTGGAAGTGACTCATCTTGTGCCTACTCGCATCTCTGAAGGACTAGAGCTATAGATAATCGTACCCAATCCCCATCACCGCAAAGCTGTCTACCATGAATTTTATCAAGATTAAAACTTCTGGTACTTGGTGGCTTTCGGTGTTGTGCAAAAGTTGGGAAGATAGTGGCCCCTAACTTAAGATCTCGTTGGATTCTGATATGATGCTCTTGCAAAGGAAAAAACATGCTCCTGACAACATTCTTTGTATGCACCATAGCTGAGAAACTGCACATTGTATGAGAATGTTTCTGTGCAAAATTACCAATTTGGTAGTTTGTGATACACGGAAGCTACACAGAAGCAACATTTTTATTGTTAAGAGATTCTTTTGTAGCCTACAGCATTGTGCATATAACTCATAAAAGAGGTTTTGATAGGTTTTCTTTTGGTTTTGTGTTCCATCTAGCACAAGAAGTATGATAAAACCACACTAAAACATGCATGCTCCCTTTAAGCCCACCTTTTGCAAAGCTTAAGGTACTGTTGCCTCAGTTAACTTTGAGCAAAGGCTGGAAAATATGCCTATCTAAAAGCAGAGGTGAAGATAGCAGTGTGATAATTAGATATCACCTCTCTGCCGCCTTCTTGTCCTCATCTCACTCATGCTGTTTGCATGTTAGGCATCTGCAAGAGCTAATGTGCAGCTGTAATCTTTCAGTAAGCATGTATTTGCAAACTTTTTTTTTGTTGTACTGAATGGAATACAGATGCCAAGTACTTCCCAAATTAAATGCAACCTTAGAATAGCTCCCCTCCCTTTTTACAAAGACATAGCCATCAGAGAGATGTATTACTGAGTGTGCTGGTGCTGTTGTTAGTCTGGCTGTCTCTAGGTTACTTCAGACTTCCGCACTCAGGAAAGGCTTTTCAAACAGAACCTTCAGTCCTGTGGGAGTTGAGGTAGTACGTAGCCTACATAGCTTCTTGAAGGCCATGGGAATTGGATCAGTGTTTTACAGTTTTGGTCCTGTGTAGAAAGTAATTCCTGAAACACTAGACTAGCCCTAAAATATGTAAATTCTTAGGAAATAGGTAAGCGTACTTTTATTTGTTGTTAATAATTAAAGCTCTTTGTAAAGAGGAAATTGTTTAGAACTGTATTTTTAATTCAACACTTGTCTTTATTTTAAAGACTTGACAAAATAACTGCCAATAACAGGGTATTTTTAATTTGTCTTTGCCTTTCTAGCTAAACTGATAGTGTGTGCTTCTTCAATGTCCTAGAAAGGCTTCGGAAAGGGCTCCTAAATAATTAAATGGAAAATAGTATAAAACAAGTCTTTGCAGTCTAGAAGCACATTTAGACAGTGGAGAGTTATGAGAGAAACCGAAGTAGATGTTTCCAGAGAAAGAATTGAGAAATCTAGGAAATTGGCTAGGGGTGACAGCAGTCTGCTGCACAAGAGCTGACCTGACTGCATGGCAATTCCTGTAAAAGCTTTTCTTTTAACAGTGGCAGGATAGGTTGTGTCTGGGGCTTAAAGGCATCGCTTCACAAGGATCCTCCTTCACACCACTGCCAGCTTTAACCAGCCTTGCTTCTCCTCGAATGGAAATTGTTGAGGTGAAGTCCTGTGTCCTGCTCGGCCAGCAGGAACATGAACGCTGCTGTTGTACCTCAGCAGCTCCTTCAGGCTTTGGCTGGCCTTAATGCTGTTAATTGGCTAGGCACTGTGTATCTCCTGCTTTGATAAGGATAATGAGGAGTGAGTTCTACTGTGTGTGAGATCAAAATAATGCTTGTGGTTATACGTTGGCTTTGTATAAAATGAGATTAGAAATCTGCATTTCTGCAGAGCCATCTGTGCCTTTTTGTTGTCCTTATGTAGACTTGCTAGGAGAAAGTGGACTTTTTAAAACCTTCCGTTAGAAAAGCTGTGCTGAAGAGTAAAATTTTGTGTAGTGGATGAAGCAGATCTGTTTTGGTTTCTATTTTGCCAGTTTGGTAGCTCCTAAAGTGAAACATCAAAAGCAACTTTTTTTTTTTTAAGAGACTGTTCTGACAACAGTTCACTGTTTCATTTTAGTTTTCTCCCATCTGTCCTTCTCAAATAGAACGTACAGCAGCACTGAAACCGAAGGACAGCTTTTGAATTCCTTTGTCCAGTATTTTGGTGACAGCCTTGGGAGGAAGATTAAAAGAATGCCTTTAATTGAAGAAACTGTTCTGCCTGGAGACTCCCTCCTTACCCTGCCTGTAGTAATAATAGGTGAGTTTTTTCACTTTTTTAAAGATTCTCTGTCACTGCCATTGCCTTTATAGACCTGCTGCATGAAGTAATTTATCATTAAATAACTAATGCTTAGCATCCTTACAGTGAAGATCTTTATTAGAGTAATACCATTGTTGTGATTAACAACAGTAGCATAAAATTATCTTAAGGAACTTGCAGTATATTTGAATTTACATTGTGCTTTGACAAGATGAGCTACGTTAGTTGGCAGTAGATATGGCAGTCTTAATGGAAGAACTGTATTTATTGATTCTAGTGTTGATCACATAAGGTGATATGTCTACTTCAGGATGCATGGAGAGTGTTGATGGTACACAGTAGAAATCTGTGGGGTCACGTGGGACAATGAAAAGCATAATGTAAAGTGTGTGCTGTGTGTTAGTCAGGTGCTACTTCTCTTAACTAATTGCCTTTTTTCTCTGTTGCATCCATCACTAATGTCTTAAGTATTTCTCCATCTTTTCCAAAACAAATCCAAGTCAACTCAGGCAGTTTAAAAATAATAAGTTGTAGTGTTGATTAAACACTTAAAGGCTTGTACTTGTAAAATGTTGCTGAATGAAGGATAGCAGAGGGAACAGGCTCCGTAGGTACTGAGCTTAATTCAGGGTGCCAGGGTGATGTGTACTGGACCAAGGTTTTTCAGCAACAGCTGGTCACCAGCTCCTTATCTCCATGACTTCATGAGGAGATAAAGAAAAGATCTGGAGTAAAGAAGGTTTTCAATAATCTAGTCCAAAGCTGCTGGGACTAGAGCAAGTACCTTCGAACAAGCAGAGATTGGCGAGATTATTGTTTTGCTGTAAGTCTCCACAACTTCGAAAGACTGATGTTTGTACAGTGCCTGTTCTCAAAGCTCTCTTCATGATAGCTTAAAATAGTGCTCAAGTAATAGACTTAAGTGGATGTGACAGACGTGAATCACTTGATGAGTTCTGCATCACAGCTGAAGAGCAGCGGTTTCCTGGCATTTTGTCAGCCTTAGTATACGTTTGCCATATGGTTAATGACTCAGTTTTCACTGTTTAGTTTTGCAAATATGCTTTATGCAAATACCTGTGCTTAGTGCGTACTTTGGCTAGAGTGCCTTGCTAGGTGCTGACACCAAACACAGCTCTCTTGACTATTTCTCCTTGGAAAACAAATACATTGCCCAAATGCATTTTCACAGATATATCTGAGCCACTTTGCAAGCTGATCTTCTCCATTGGCAGTCTGTTATCACTAATTCATTGTCCAGCCAGAGCCTTCAAAGGGTTCTAAAAATGATTTGTTACTGTAGTAGAAGAGAAGGAAAATAGTAGTTGTGCCCCCATGTACAAACACACAGTCTACTGATTTAGTAACTTCTGTGAAGTACTTGTCTTGGGAAGAAAAAGATATACTCCTTTTGAATTAGTTGGGATTGAAGAATTTCATGCTGGAGCTTTATGTTTAGAGCATGTTCTGTGCTAAACACTTCCATCCTCTGCACCGGTTTTGGTCAGTAATGTGTAAACACAATGTTGTCACTTTTCATCCAAGTAACAAGCTGGTACGGTACTTGAAGTTGATTATTTTCTTTAAATTTAGACACATAATGTAAAGATGATTGTACTGTAGTTTGCTGTTGATCAGGAGAAGCTTCTGCTGATATTCAAACAAATTATTAACTGCTTCTTAAATGAACAGGGCCATGGGGTATTGGCATAATATTGATTATATGCCTAAAGTTTGTATGATAGTAATATCTCTCAGTTGCAATCAGAGCTGTTATTGAAGGCAGTATGTGTAAATAAAGAAAAAACTCCTCGGGTGTAAATTTCTCATTTCAAAAAGATTTTTTTTCTTTTACCAAAGGATTTCTGAGAAAACCCTAGCAAGTCTAATTGCAGACCTTGCAGCTGAACCTTCATTTTTTGTGTTCTTGACAGTGTATCTTCAAGGAAGTTTCTTTCCCTTGGACTCAGTCTGCTCAAAGAATAGGAACTGGGTTTGAATCAGCTCTCTGGATGGTCCCAGGGAAGTTGCTAGGGAGCTCAGTAACAATAATTCACCTTAACGTAATCCCACTCTCAGTAATTTTCTTGTCCCTTGCCAGCGTTTGTTTTGACAGCCTTTGTTATCCATTTGTTTCTTTTATTCTTCTCCAGTAGGAATAATCTATAGCATGGCATGCTTGGATATAGAACACATTTTCCTCTTCGCATTGTGGACTAGCTTTGTTTACACCCCAGTAAGGAAAGAAAGCTATCTATGCACTTGTAAAAAGAGAGAAAATTCTTTACTGTGCACAAGTTACAATTCTAAAAACAGTGAAAAATTTAATCAGTCATGGGAATGTGTGTGAACTATTAGTATTATCACAGTGTTTTTATAATTTCATAAGATTTTTGTTATGGATGGTTTCACTGTATTGCTAAGGTTCTCTCACCTCCATCTCATGCGTCAAGTGGGTGACAGGAGGGGCTTCATCTGCTCTAAGCTTTAAATTCCTGAACTGAAGTGTATCCAGCTCATCTGTTTGTGTGGGAGGGCAGAACAGTGTGAGAGTAAGGAAGACTTTTTCCACTGTCTTCAGATTCTCTACTAGCTTTTTTTGTAAATAGCAAAATAGAAATTGAAGTGGTTTGGGAAATAATATAGTCAGCAGAACCAATATTTAAACCTTTTATTACAGACTTTTGATTTGTCTGATAGTTCCCAGTGATGGAAATTGACAGTTTTCCTAGGTAGTCTTTTTCCAATGCTTTATGGTCTTTACAGTACACAGACACTCTAATGACTTTATTTTTGGCTCCACGTTTGGATACTAAAACTAGATTGTTTGATAGGAGCCACTGTGCACTCTCACATACTCACTTGGATTCTAGGCCATTGCAGAAAACATGCTTTTTGAAGCTTTCTCATAACTTAACAGTTGCAGCCATTGAAGAACTCTCCTGTAGTGAGCCTGCGTGATTGTCTCGTAGGCCATGAGCATGACCAGTCTATGTACACAGCAGTTTAATAAAGTAGGGGCTACTCTGCCACTGCGGACCAGATGAGCGTAGGCTGGTGGAGGAGGAAGAAGAGATCCAGTGTATGAAGAGAATGAACAGGTCTCAGCAAACTAATGGGGGATTTAGGAACTGAGGAATCAGAAAAGGCAGAAGAGACTGGCACTGGAGAAGTGAGATTTTTAACAGGTGGTGAAAATACTGTTTGCAGGGGTGCTGGGGAACAGGAAATGACATGTGAACTCTTGACATCAAGAACTGAAATGGTTGGAAGTAAGAGCTAACATCCAACAGTGAATGCTATATAAAAGCATGAATAAATTAGTAACTTAAGCCCAGAATTTGCATAGTGTGTGCTGAATACCATGAGTGCCACTCTAGAAACCAAACAAAGACAAAATACTGATGACTCCCTCATTAGGAGAACACTGTGCTTTTCATTAATTTAATGAGGAAGAGGAGCTACAGAGATAACAATATATAGTCAAATATTTAAATTCTGTGTCATAGCACATACGTTTTTTGATTTTAGTCTTGCACAGGTTTCATGTCTGACTTTGCAACATGAATGTTACTTCTGTATTTGCATGGGATAAATATGGTCCCCTACTTTTTTTAATACTAGTCAAATAAATAGAGATGTTTACTTTATGATACTATTTTGATCCCATCAATTTCATACCTTTAATAACATCTTAAAAAAGTGTCTGTTAAAATTGCAGCAATGCACATATACAGATTTTAAAATGCTACAAAGAGGATGAAGATGCTTGACTTGATACTATTGCTGGACTTGATGCTATTGCTGAACGATGAATGTGGTCTTACATAAGCTTCTTGTACTTTACCACTTACCTGCTGTACCTGTCTTCACTTAGCTTTTATGTTGCTGTTTTGCCATGTCTGTAACTTCTCATCTGACTTTCAATCTTCAGCTTTCTGCTTGTCTCTTTCTTCCTTTATTTTATGGGCACACCTGAAGAGCAGATGCTCTAGGTTGTCTTTTCCACTCTGTGTTGTACGGTGCATGTGGGAATGCAGAGTTGTAAGATGGCAATAATATTCAGATATCACTGTGATTGACAGGCAGACCATTATCTGGTGGGCCGTTTGCACACAAGAATAATGAATTTGACATGCTAAATTATGAACTTTATATGCATTTTGGTTTTTGATGTAAACAATCATATGTAACAGTTCGTTGTTACGTGAAAAAGATTTTGCTCTGTTTATTGGGGGGGGGACAGTCTTATGGAAGGCTTTATTTTACTGCAAATTTCATAAGCTGCTTTGGATCAGGACAGTATTGCTTTATACTATTTTAGTGTTCTTTTGTGGCTGCATATTTAGTGACTTCCAAACTGTAGATTATTGAAATTTTTACTAACATAATAACTTCTTTCTTTAACAGGAAACGGACCTTCAGGAATTTGTCTTTCTTACCTGCTCTCTGGATACAGGCCATATTTGTCTCCTGAAGCTATACACCCAAACCCTGTTCTACATACAAAATTAGAAGAGGCTCGACATCTTTCCATTGTTGATCAGGTGAGCTTTGGTTGCCATCTTGTCTGGCTCTTTTCCTTCTGCAAGCATGGTTATGAAACAGTGAACTTTCTTTAATGATCCTGTTTAAAATGCTTTTGCAATGTTATCAAGCAGCGTCACAGACAAGGAAAGGCTTAATATTCTCACTCCACAAAGAATTAGACTACAGTAAAGCTCAGGAACTCTGTGGCCTCAGAAAACTAACTTTTATCTCTTGGCCTCTCTTCTTATCCAAAAAAATTCTGCAGTTTGCATCGTGACAAACTGGCCTACTTACCTATCATATTTCTAATGCATTAATAAGTTACTGTGTTATTCTTTTAATTTAAATAGAATCAGCTCATGACTATTAGATCCAAACCTGTGGCGAGTGGGTGTTTTTGTGGTGTTTTTTGATTTTGCAGTCTGCCCTTTCTTGTGTTCTTACTGCTTGACAGGAGTGTCTAAAGTACCACTTGGTCAATGAGTGGCTGATGCAGAAATTCCAGCTTTCACGTCCTGGGATGTTTGGGCACTATCATGAAAGAATGTGTCCTGCTAACATACTTCAAATACACATAGTTCAAATTAAAATCTTCCTAAATACTCCAATTGTCATTAAGATTTCAGTTTAGTAATATTGGGGACATATATCCTCTGTAAACACAGCCTGTTTTTCCTTTAGGAACAGTATGCATCCTTCAGTGTTTGTGTTGTACTCACAGTTGCTCTTGTGCTATATTTGTTACCCTTGCATACATCCAGTTTTTCTGTCTGATTTGATTATAATTAAATCTTCTCCAATGTTTTTCTCTCCATTTGTGTTATGGTAGTTTTCTACTCACTTCACTATACTCCTGATGGATTACAAACAATGCTATCAATTATTGCCTCCTTTGTGACTAATTTATTTGAAATACAAACATGGATTTGTGTTTGTAGGGGATAAGTAGGGGTTTGTTTGGCTTCCTGTTTTGGAGGGTGTTTTTGTTTCAGTGCTGTGCTGTTTACATGTAATGTTTACCTTAAGTGTCCGAGTTGGTTTTTTTGGTGGGAGAGTAAGTTGCCTAAGCTTCGGCTACCACTGTTTTGTGTACTTCATCCTCCCCTGGCCCCCTGATATTTTGCTAATTAGGAAGCTAAAATGCACCATCTTTGTCAGCAAAAATTCATCTTACGGCCAATTCTTTCTTCAAATCTCTATTCTCTCTTCAAATATTTGCTATTGCATCATTAAATTTTTAGAACGCAGCTGGTTAATAGAGGCTGAAATGTGAACATCTTAGGAAGTTCTAGAAATTTTTCTCAACATTGCCTGCTTTGTAAAATAATCCTAATTTCAGTTTTTAACAGTAATACTTATAATACCCCCATTATTTCAAAAGATAATAAAGCTATGTTGAAACTAGCTAAGAGCTGTCAAAGGAGCCTTTTCTACTTGATGTTTAAAACTTAATGTTTTTACATTCCATTTTTGCTTTATCAAAGTGAGGCTCCTAGAAATTTTAGCAGTTCTTTGTTAAAACCAATCTGTTATCTATAAATACAGGTATTATTAAGTTGCTCTGATTATTTGGCCATATATGTCTTGTTCTACAGTGAATTTCAAATACTGTCTTTCCCCAGTGTTACTGTATTACATATGTAGTTTTTAAATGAGTGAAATGTATTACTCAGAGTTACAGAGAACTGAATAATAGCAGTTATTTCTGAAATGTGTTTTGATTGAACCTCTACATTAAACAGTTATCTCTACTTAAAATGCAACTTGGATTAATTGTGCTTTCTGTTGCAATTCAACTTCTGTATGCCAGAATAGCATGATTAACAGTAAAAGTTGCATGAACATGTCACACTTTTTCGTACTTCAGGATCTGGAATACCTGTCTGAAGGCCTCGAAGGACGCTCCTCAAATCCAGTTGCAGTGCTTTTTGATACATTGCTTCATCCTGATGCTGACTTTGGGTATGACTACCCACCTGTTCTGCACTGGAAGCTGGAACAACATAATTATATTCCCCATATAGTGCTTGGTAAAGGACCACCTGGTGGGGCTTGGCATGTGAGTAAAAATTCCATCACTTCTAGGATCACTTGATAACTTTGTGGTTTGGGATTTTCCTTACTATCTAAGGCTATTTTAGCTGGTAATGCCAGTTGCAGTTTCAACTGCATGTTTACCAAAGCCCAAATATGTTGGAGAGATAGGAAAGAAAGGAAAGAATTATCCTTATTTGGGCATTTTTGACTGTGGTTGCTGCCTTACATTATTATGGTTTGTTATTAGTTTAAATTTAATGAACTATAATTAAGTGTATTTTCTCTTAACCTTTTTTCTCTTGTCTGCATTGTTTCTGGGTGATTTTATATAAAATCTTTAATCTTGATGTCTTTATATGCTTTTGGTTTCATGTTTTTCTTCCTCTTTTTTATTTTAAATAACTTGGCTTTTGGTTTCCGTTCCATATGCTCTCATTTAACCTTCTTTATTAGCTCACATAGTTGCTCATTAAAATAGTATCACAGAAGTAGTTCATCCATGCTTCATGCAAAGTCCTGGTCTTCTTTTGTGTTCTAGTATTTTATTGCTCTATTTGAGTACAGTGAGAAGAACTTAATTGTTTTTTGCATAAATGTGTGCATTTGAAATGTGTCTGGTCATGCATCTTTGTTTTTTCACCACAGTCCATGGAAGGCTCTATGCTAACCATCAGTTTTGGAGACTGGATGGAGTTGCCTGGCCTCAGCTTTAAGGAGTGGGCAGCTAGCAAACGCAGGTAAGGGTATTGCTTCATCTGTTTGGGAATCCTACTTGCTATAAAAACCCAGATAACATTCTTTTAAGAACTGGAAAACATTCAAACTTCACTGTTCACAGGAGGGTTTCTTGTTTTGTTTATTAAATTGCCTGATGACATGGGAAATTCTTCTGGTGTGTGTACTTTGATGGATAAAAACTGGACAATGGTCTGGCAGAATAATTGCTTCTGAGTGCACGGAAAGCATACATGCTAGCAGCATTTCACAGAGGCACTGTTACTGAAAGTGGTTCTGATCAGAAGATGGAGGAAGAGATTTCAAATCTACAAAAGTATTGGAAGTTCCTCTTTCAGCACAGATGCAACAAGTTACTGTTGCATTCAGGAAGTTGTATAATTCAGTATTGCTTTTACAGGCAAAGCTGCAGCATCTGAAATGTTATCTATGAATTCTAATAGCATACTTCAGTATTTCACAATGTTATTTTCTAGTAATTTCTTGAAAAAAATTGAGAAGAAAAATTATTTCAGTTGTACAGTTCATAAAGGTCTGTGTCAGCAAATGAACCTAGAAACACTCTACATAAGCTTTTTCTAAAATGTTAACTTCCCTGACTTTGTTCTAGCAAAATTAAAGGAAGTTGTTCTTGTACTATGTATGGGAAAAGAAGGAGTAGAATTACTTAGATGTAGGTCTTTGAGGGCAGACTGCTACTCCTTTGAGGACAGCACTTACAGTGAATAAACTGTACCTTTGTCTTTACTGCAGTTATCTAAGAAAACAATCTCATCTCCTTATTAATGGAAATTCCATTAGCTGCTGATTATCTGAAGCTAATTTATTTTATAGTTTTTGACAATGCTAAAACCAGAAATGCTG
Organism: Scytalopus superciliaris; assembly: GCA_013400415.1. Lineage (NCBI taxonomy): Eukaryota > Metazoa > Chordata > Aves > Passeriformes > Rhinocryptidae > Scytalopus > Scytalopus superciliaris. The sequence goes on from VXBX01002561.1 coordinate 195,777, forward strand.
ACCTGTTACACTACAATTAAATAAATATATTTGAAGGAATTGATAATAATGAAAACTTCTAGTCATGTAAAATAGTTTCCTAAGTTTCTGTGTAAGAGGTGTCACATTGTCAGATTATCCTCTTCAGTAAATATCTCATGAGGGTTTTCAGAGTAGTAACCTGAGCATTTAAAAGTACATGTGCTATTATCTTGTTAAACTGAGAATGAGTAGCTTGATTACTTTTAAATATGATTTTAAGTGTAATTCAGTAGTAATTCTGATGTGCATTGTTGTTACTTTGCTTTCTTCTTAGAGCTTACTTGTAAAGAAGCACCAAAATTCATGCACCTGATCTAAATAGTTACACTGTCAGCTTATTCTTTTTATAAAAGAGAATGCAATAAACATGAGAAAATCATAGTTGTAATACCAGGGTTGCAAAAATGTTTTTTATTGAGCACTTGAACATCATAAGCCTGTTAATGTAGTTGCAGTAACACTGTGCCATAGTTGCTTTATTCATTCATGTGATACAGAACTACTTAATTTGATACTTAGTGAACTTAGCTGTCCTCAGGGGAGAGCTCTTTTGCAAACTGTAATGAAGAACACTTGGGTCCAGTAAGATATTGAACCTAGAGTTTCAAAATTAGCACTTAACTATGACATTTAATTAATTATATCCTAAGTAAGTGTATTCTCACTGAGTACAAGTTTAGCCAGTATTGTATTGTTGATAGTTGGGGTGCTAAACTGTCTTTGTAAAACATGTCCATATGGAGCTATCATGATAATGCAGAGCTTTGTTACACCTAATTTGTTAATCGCCATAGCACTTTACATTGTATAAAGACTTAAAACTATATAAAAAAACCACTGGCTTGTCTTGTATATCAGAAATCAAGACAACAAATACATCAAATGCATTTAAAGACACCAAACTCAGTGCCAGTTACATTGAGCTGGTTCAGTCCTCATAAATTTGACTTGTCACATTGCATGTCATATATGATATTCAAATTATGAGTAAGGTCTATATATTAATTGGAACCATTCAATTTTGTTTCAGAAATATAAAGAGTGATCGAGTAATGCCAGAGGAAATAGCTTGTTATTATAAACACTATGTTAAAGTCATGGGTCTCCAAAAGAATTTCAGAGACAACGTTTACATAACATCAGTGTCCAGACTTTATCGAGGAAAGGATGATAAAGATAGAAGTCAACAAAATGAAGATATTTCAACACAGCATTTGGAAATGGAAGATGGACAGAAATCACTTATTAAGAGAAACTGGGAAGTTAGAGGTTATCAGCGAGCAACAGATGGTTCTCATGTGCCCTTCTGCCTCTTTGCTGAGAATGTGGCTCTTGCCACAGGAACCTTTGATTCTCCTGGCCGACTACAAGTTGAAGGAGAAGACTTTCCTTTTGTCCTTCATTCCATGTCTGACTTTGGAGCTGCAATCATCAAAGGAAAGTTACGTGGGAAGGCAGACCCTGTGTTAATTGTGGGTGCTGGACTTACAGCAGCTGATGCAGTACTTTGTGCCTGTAACAACAACATCCCAGTAATCCATGTGTTTCGTAGAAGAGTTACTGATACAAGCCTAATTTTCAAACAGTTACCTAAAAAGCTTTACCCTGAATACCATAAGGTCTATCATATGATGTGTACTCAGTCCCATACCGTGGACTCTAATCAACATTCTGCTTACACTAGTTTCCCTGAACACAATGTCCTTTCCTTCAAGCCTGAAATGAAATGTGTTCTTCAGAGTGCCTCTGGACTGAAGAGAATTTTGAAGTTTTCTGTAGCCTTAGTTCTGATAGGTTCTCACCCAAATCTTTTCTTTCTGAAGGACCAAGGACATAGCATAGGTCATCACTCTAATCAGCCTATCACATGCAAGGGGAATCCTATAGAGATTGATCCATACACTTACGAATGCACTAAAGAAGCCAACCTCTTTGCTTTAGGTCCTCTGGTGGGAGACAACTTTGTACGGTTTTTAAAAGGAGGTGCACTGGGCATTACACGATGCTTGGCAATAAGACAGAAGAAGAAACATGAATTGATTGAAAGTGGGGATGGAGGAGGTGATGGGGTACCATAAATGAGACATTAGAAGCTTTCACATCCTGGATTACAGATGTAGTCTAACAGAACAGTCACTGGCAGCGAAAGTTGATAGCAGTCACATTTCTGTTGTGTACAAGTAACCTGCGCTTGTATTGCTTGGTAAAGGATGCTGATACTACACCATTTCACCCTTTCAAAATAGAAAAACTTGATCTGCTATTTCAACCAATCTCAACTGGAAATACTTCCAGATAAACAGAAAATGAGACTAACTTATATTGACCTGCCTGTCACTTCTTGCTCAGCTTCAAGAGCAGACTTCCTCTGGGAAAAGCAATGCCTACCAGAGTGGCTTTACATTTTAGTGTCCAATGTTACAAAAGTACTCTTACCATGAAATTATAGTAAATTCTAAAAGCAGAAAGCTTGCTTAGTACAAAGTGATTCTTGGTCCCAAAGCAAATTTGAAGCCTTCTGCTTGAAACAAGAATTTTATTTATTTGCCACAGTAATACTTTGAATGAGCACTTAGTAAAATGGTTTCTACTGTCAGAAGGATTTCTATAAGCAAGTATTCCTCAACAATTTTAAATTATCCTGATAATTGGAATAAAAGAATAAGCATTCCCATTTCATCTTTAACAATGATTTGACACAATCCATTAATGTTTCTTCACACTATGCCTAGTTGGGTGAGTGCACAAAGACTAACATGACATGTTCCCTTACAGTGATATGTACATTTCTGAGAATACGCGTTAACGTAATAATAAAGTACTGATATAAGTGCTCTTATTACAGTGTCAATATAATGAATATCTAGTGTACTACTGAAAAATTAAGTACATGAGTAAACTAAAGGGTTTTTTGCTTCCTAGCTCAGGAAGACTGAATAGGATCACTTGGTGGATGAAAGTGGGTTAGGTGATAGATATTCTCATCTCCCATTTGACCAAGGATTGGATTTTTTAATTTTTTTTTCCTAAAGCAGCACATAACAGTAAAATATTTTAGCCTGGAGTTTTTGAAACTTAAAAAAGGGTTATATCTCACAGCCAGCTAAAAAATAAACCAAACTCAAAACAAACATGCCATAGTTTCTTTAAATCTTAGAGCTTGCTATGAAAGACAAAGAGAACTTGTACCTACCTCTGAATCCAAGTTTCACCTTTCTGCTCCATAATGTAAGACCTAGATTTCATTTGCTGGGTTTTAGAGTATTTATTTTATCTAAACATGCTCGTGGGTGATTCACCACAGTGAGGTTAAGCAACAGCTAGTTAGAAAAGTGAACTTCCAGAACCCTCCAATAGACAGAAGTGCTTGGTTTTTAACTCATTTACTACCAAACGTTTTAATTCAGGTTCAATGTGATGGAATAGGTGTTGCTTTTTGTTTGGGGCTTTTTTTTATGTTAAAGAACATCGTCTTAGTTAGGTATTGTGTTTGCATGATTAAAAATCTCCATATTAGAAGCTCAACAGATTTAAGAAAGGAAAATAGGTTTAGGCTTTGTGAAATTGCTGGTGCTTACTGGTTTCCCAGCTGTCTTAACTTTCATAAGTTGTAGATACCTATATTCAATAAATGACTGCTTTCTGTGCCTGCTGAATTACAGGATTCTGTTGCTACTGCAGGCCCTTATGCATCTGAGTAAGTTACTCAGACTTTGAACATAGAAGTTGAAAAGGTGTTACTATTAAAGAAAAATTTTAACTAAGAGCCATTTAATAGCATAAAAATAAAGGAACATTCTTATCAAGTTCTGCATTGCCCACATGGTTGGCTTTAACCATGTATTGTCAATACTAGTTAAGATACTCTTTCATGCTGATACTTGAGCTGCTTTCAATTATGCCAAATTCTAGGCTCATTTTCTTCATAAGTGAATCGAGAGTCTATAATTTGCTTTCTTTGGCAGAAATTGTGTATATAGAAACCTATTCTAAAAGTGTCATATCTAATAATTTTAACTGAAAATTTGTTACAGGTGCAAAATACTTGATGATAGAACTTTTTTGCAGTTAAATTACTGGGAATACATCTGCACTGTGATTAAATTCCTCCAGTTTTGTGTTAATGTAAATGTCCAAAGACAACATACCATGACATGTTCCTGCTTTTTCATTTGTCACAAGACATTTAAAATGCCATCAAATCAGAGGAAGAATTTACTTAAGCAATTATTTTGCAAAAAGGGGAAAAAAGCTTCAGCCAGCCTGCTTTCTAGCGACAGCTACTGCAGCTGCATACAAGCTGCATGTGTTGTACAGACCAGTGTGTAGCAGAGGTCTGTGGCCTCTTATTACAGATTATCATCTTTCGCTGCAGTCTTACAGCACTTTGAGGTTTAACTGCCTTTTTATTTTTTAGCAGTCTTAGCAGTATTTTTGAGATGGGTGGGCAGAGCAATTTTCTCAGTGTTCATGTTTATTGAGCCATTATAAACATACTTTTTTCAACCAAAGCTTTATTAAAATATTATCCTGTTTCTTCTGGGAATGACTGGATTTAAAGTTGTAGCTTGACTTTCTCACTTTCATGTTTCTGATTTTGAGAGAAATTTTTCTTTCTCTCCTCTTTGGTATTTTGAGGCACTAAGAGATGTAAAAATTCAAGCTTTGCCTTAAGATAGTTTAACCTAAAGTGCTGCATGTATTGTGAATTAGATGTTAGCACTGAGTAGTTTTATTTTGGGGAAACACCTTGTTTCTCAAATTATATAAAAAAAAAAAGGCAAAACAAAAAACATTTGAACTTCCTGTGTTATAATAGTTCCCAGAAGGGAGATTACTTCTTTCAGCTCTTTTTCAGTGAGAAAGACAGCTTTTAAACATTGTGGGTTTTAAAAGGATGCTTACTACTTAAGCTTTATTAGTAAAATACAGACAGAAAGAATATAATTTTAGCCAAAGTAATTTAATTTCAATTTAGAGAATTTGTAAAGCTGTGTTAACCCATACTGTATATTTGCTAATAGACTAGTGGGAAAACATCTCTTTCATTTGGTTTTAGTTCTTAATGCTGTGATGTGTCTCCTAGTTAAATTATTGCTAAGATTATTTTAAGTAGTATCTAGCTGTTGAACTGGGACTAAGATTTGTCATAGTAGATTTCCCTAACAGTCTGCCTCCATTCCAGTGCCTCTTCTGATTGAATTCTGCTTAAAACATTTTCCACAAAGGAGTAAGGCTAAGTTTCACTCAGGTGAGTAAACACAGAAATCCCTTCTGCAGGTAATCCAGAGAGAGTTGTGACAATAACACCAAATTCCTCTCTCTCGGGAAAATGTGTTGCCTTGGACCAGCAGCCTGGGCTGGCCAGTGAATGCGTGGAATGAGTATGGCTCCCAGAAACAGCGGCTGTACACCGAGTAAGGACACAGAAGTGCATCCTACAACTCTGGGTCCCTAGTCCTCAGCACTTCTGTTGAAGGAGCAGGCTGTAACTTCTTGCTCTTGGAGCTGAAGAACTGTGAAAAGAAGGGTAGGGCCAGAAATACAGAATACTTACTCAAAGCTGGAGGAAATAAGATCCAAACTTAGAGGCAGGTCTGAGCTCCGTACCTAGTTGAAAGGAAAGGCCATTTTTAGGCCAGCTGCTCTTGAAAAAGAATGAAAGGGTGTAAAACTTGCAAACTTCTAGTGAGTATTCACTGATGAGAAGTAATGACCAGTGAGGAATGATGGTGGGAAAGCTGCAAAGAACTTGTGCAATCTGAACTGCAGATGTAGGGGTGCTGAAGAGCATCCATGCAGCCCTGACAGACTGGTGGGCTCCTGTCCTCTAGGGTCAGGATCTGCATGCTGTGACGGGAGCTCTGCACCGGAGCTGCTCATCTAACATGTTGCCAGATATTTTTGACTGGCTGTTAACAGAAGTGCACTGAAATGCAACAAGTACATATGGACAAGAAGCAATTATATTTGCTCACTGAGCTGTAGGACTGGATCAGTAAGATGGTGTGCCAAGAGATAAGGCTTTGTTGCTCTGCTACTGTATTTTCTACCTTCTGAGAAAGCAAGCAGGTATTTTCATGTAATAACAGGATTTGGGCTGTACAGTGCTCCCAAACATTTCTAAACAGCAAGATGTAAGCCTTGAAGGCAGCTGATTACTCAATTTTATTATCATCCATATAGTAATGATTTAATTTTGAGTAAATCATGGCACAAAAAATGCTAAACCTTACTGTTACATCTTAATTTAGAGAATACATTACAACCTTAAAACGACAATGTTCTGTCATAATTTTTAATTCTTATTTTAAGGTGAGAGGAAGATGGGAGCACTCAGCTATGCTAGACCTTTTTGTGGATACACTTCCCCCATTTCCCTTGGCCCAACCCGAAAGAAAAGTCATGCTTTGTTTGAAATAACCATGATAGTTGATTCTGTTTGGCAGAAACAATGGGAATTGAAACATCTTTGACAGAGAAAGAAAGACTTTGGTGACATTAGGGGTACAACTTTGAAATGAGAATTTTGAATTATAGACAGCTCTTTTTCCACAAAAGAGTGTATTTTGGGGAATATGGTACACTTTAGGTGTTTCACTTAATTTCTGAAGCCTGAATTACACAAAGAATTGTACAGTCAAGGATGAATTTGGTGTAAGGAACAAGAATTATGGGGGGTGGGGGGAAATCATTTATAGTACAATTTAGTAGTCACAGTGAAGCACTGTTTTAGAAATAGTTTTGTCTTTGTAGACAGTAGAACATTTCATCTTAAGCACACCTTGAACTTGAGCTCACATTATACCTGTGTGCATGTTAGCGCATTTTATAACTAATAATTTTTTACTTTCAGCCAACTCTTAAAATTTAGTGGTCATCACTAGTTATCAAAACCAGGAAACGATTTGTTCTATAGACTCAGTTATTCTAATTTGCACTTTTCTCCTCCATCTCTTTATTCTGAGATCATTGGCAATGTGTAAGTACCAGCCTACACTGCCTGTTTCAATAAACTGAAATTCAGCTTCATGTTTCTAGATTTGCATGGCAGCATAAAGAAAATTAACAACTAGGTTTGCTGTGTATTCACAGAATATTACAGCATTCTGGCATTTTTAGGTTCTTTTTTATCTAGGTGTACAAAGAAAAAAATAGCTGTTCACAAAGACAAAGCTAGAAACAAGATGATGAAAGAGATTTGATGCAGTTCCAAAGGATACTCTGAAGAGATGGAAATAGTTCATTTTTCATAAGGACCAGCTTCTGTGTAAATACTGTTACTGCTGTTCAAGAACTGATCCTGCTACCTTACATCTCCTTGGCACAATTTACAAAGTCAGTACCCTGATCTTGTCTGTTTCTCTGTTAGGCCTGGTATACTGGTTGTCAAATTCCATTTCTAAATGAGATAAAGGCTTATATTCATCTACCTGTATGTTTGTTCACACACAGTGCACCTGGACTTGGAAATATACTAATGTCATTTTCTCTGCGTATCAGTGCTTCAGTTTTCTGCCTCTGCCGGAGTATGCTTGAGTAGTAATTATTTTTTTTCATTTTTTTTTAAGATAAGCAATGTAAACATGTACGGAGTATTTGCTGTCAGCAGCAAGCAACTTGTGAGCAAAACCTCAGCTTTGATTAGATAATAAACATTGCTGAGGTTCGCATGCTAAGCTTGTTTTATATTCACGTGTGAAAATTGATGGACCGAAGGTGGAAAATATTAAAAGTTTCACATAGAAGTCAATTATTTTGGTTTTCAGAAGTGGGGAACACGTATGTCAAAGGAAAGAACAAAGTGGGAAGGAAGAGACATTGAGAGAGCTGCAGTGTTCAGAAAGAGGGAGCAGGCCTTGATTTACATGGATCTGGTGCTGTAGCCAGTGACTCAGACTCTGGCAGTCGAGGCTGCGGCAAGGTAGTAAGGACAGAGCACTAAAGGAAGGGGCAGAGAAAGTTGTTAGATATGATATTGTGTAACATTTTTATAACTATCTCACTGGAATGTGGTGATGGCCATCAAATATTTTAAGAGGAAGAGTAATGAATAATGGTAAGGAATATGTTTTCATGTTTTGCCACACTTGGCTTGAGTTCTAAGGAGATACCAGAACCACCAGAACACAATCAGAATTTGTAAATCAAACACCAGGATCGATACAAGAAATGAAACAGAGCAAGTGAGGAAGGCACAAAACTCCCTCGAGTTTTATAGGAGAGGGAGAAAGAAAAAGGACTGAGAAATCACTTGTATAACATGGACTGGAGAGAGAGGTGGGAGAGAGCTGGGGGTAGATCTAGCTTCAGCTACTGTCTCAGGAATTAATGTGGAATAAAGCCTCTCAGACACAGTAGGAATGAAGGTAATGAAGGGGACTTAGCACTTGAGAGGAAGTTGATGGGGAGGTCAGTGGATGGAGGAAAGTGAAGCTGAGTGCAAACATATTCCACATACAGGAACTGGTGCAATGACACAGGAGAGGTGAACCCTGCTGCACCATGGGGAGTGTAAGGGTAGGAAAAAAAGGGGCAGACTCACAGATGTGAATGTTAGATGATCTTGGTAGTCTTGCCAAAAAAAAAAAAAATAGAAAAAAAAGAAAAAAAAAAAAAAAAAAAAAAAAAAAAAAAAAAAAAAAAAAAGGCAGTGGCTTCCCCAGCTGATGTAGGAAAGATGAGAAGTCAGCTAAAATTGGTGTGCGTTAAAACTGAAAATTACACGTGTTGTTCCTGGAGGGATACAGCATCCATCCTCAATTTTAGTGGTACATGGAGTAATTCAATCTGCTTCAAAGTGTTTTCATCAGCTAAACTGCTAAATGCAAGACTGTATTTTAAGAGCCTTGCTAATAAAAAGTATATTTAGTTTATGTGTTGTGTGCATCTCCTTCCTGTGAGCAGTGGAAACAGTAAGTGTTACAAAAAACCCAATCCAAACAAACTTCTCAGTGTGATACACAAAAATGCAAGAAACAAGATATGAAGATAAGTTTCTGCTTAGATGTATTTTTATGTGAAGACCATAATTTTGTCAAAAAGGTATGTTTGCAGACTGTGGTTTGTGGCAGATGACAGAAACCTTACACACCATCTCTGAGTTACTGAACTTTTTTTAACCTTCTAAAGAAAATCACCACACAAGTTCACAGAGAAGACTGTTGAAACCACAGGGTACAAGCTCCACAGAGTGAAAATAGAGCATGCAGCAAAACTTCTGAATTGCACAATGCAAAGTTAAATGTCTAATGTCTTGACCTGAAAACCATGACAGAAGTTAAAATGGAAAAAGACTTCAGAATTACAAATAGGACTTGTTACAGGTATTTGGAGTCAAAATTCAAACCATGGCTAAGAGGTAGAGGTTTTCATGTCTTAAGCTTTTTTTAATGCAAGCATAACTGTATGTTGAAATAGCAGAAGACTCAGGTGCACTAATTTAAAGGCTTTTCATCAACTGGACAGCAGCTGCAACTGGATTACAAGCCAAACTATCACCTACTAGGCACCCTCAAGTTGGACACAAAACAGGAATATAAACTGTGTGTACCTTTAGCCAGGTACTGATCCTAGCCTTTTTTTTCCCTCCCTCAACACTACTGTGGAAATCCCCACAATTCCTACTACTCTCTAGAGAGCACACAGCTGCCTGTGAAAGACTGCAAAGAAATCTGATGTTGGAAATGTTGATAGAAGACATCTCAAGCAAGATCTATAAAGAAATCTCCAAATGTTTTGTGGGTGCTCCCTGTCACACGGTGTGGTAAGTCCATCGGTCCTAGGACACAGAATATTCTGAGGTGGAAGGGACCCACAAGGATCATTGAGTCCAACTCTTAAATAAAAGTCAGAACACCTAAATTCAGCTGTCTGGGGAACTGAATTTGAATAATCTTAATCATACAAAGTGAAGAGTGCTCTCAACTGTGCCACCAGAGTTGCTTAACCCTAGCACACTGCTGTTTGACCAGCAAAGCACTTAGCCTTCACTTTCTTGTAGAAGGCCCTTGTATATTCTATGTTTTGTCATTTCACCTTAGAAATTCTCAAGTTCTGTTTTTTACAACTGTAAACACAACCCTTCTGAAAAATCTCATCCATCACTATTTGGTAACAATGAAAAACCTCAGCAGTCTACAAGAGCTGCTCTGTTGGACCAGTGGGTCTTCAAACAGAAAACCTGGAGATTCTCACTGTGACAGTAGAAAAACTCACCTGAGGATGCAACAAACTGCAGTCAGTACATCTCCAGCAAGAATTTCAACTGCTTAAGAACAGCCTTTTTTAAGGTTTTTGGTGGACAAGATTTGATGTGCCCTGATATAAGCTATAATACCAAAACACTCTTGCAGCTCAGAAATTTGGTCTGCACTGTGTAACATTCTGGACATCGCTGACCAGGTGATCAAGAAGATGCCAAGACAGGCCTGAGGAGACACTGCCTCTTGGTGACCAAGTATTTTCTGATGTTGCAACCATGTTGACTTCAGCATACCTGCTGTCTTGATACACATAGATCTCACAATGCTGTTTTTCACATTGCTTTGCTTGCATGCTCTGAGCTCTTGGCAGAGGAAATAGTTTTGTTTGTGTGTACTTAAATTCAATTATATCAACCAGGTTACTTCCTCACATGAGGAAGATCCTACCATCTTGCCTCTTGAAATGGATGCAATGGAGCTACTGTCCATCTTTATCTGTATGCTTCATACAGCTGAGCAGGAAGACTGGAAGGCTCTCCTCACTTGTAGTTCCAGAGGAATTTCTCAAATTGCAAATTCTCAGATCATTAAAGTGAGCTTTCACGACCCGTTATGAAAGCCAGATTTTCACACAGCAATTGAGAAAAGTAAAAGCACAAGAGAAAGAAATGAGTCAAATAATTAAAAATCCCAAATTGGAGTGCAAAAGCTATCCAAGACTTTGGCTTAGAAGTAGATTCTAACAAATGAACATTCAAACACACTGATTTAAAGTTGCAAATGAAAATATGTTTAAACAAGACAGAAATAAGCTGGGTTTTTCAGCTGCAAGACCTTCTGTAACAGTAATAACAATATTTGTTGTACATAATGAACCACTGAGAAGGCTATCATGATCAACTAACAGCTGCTTTTCAGTCTCTCTCAAAAGATTCCCAATTCCTAAGAAAGCACCCATGAAAATATCTAACTAACAAAGCCCTTCAAAAAAAAAAAAAAAAAGAAAAAGGCCTTTCTTTTATTTCCCAAAAATAGTACTGATAAACAAACATTAGAAATAGCCTAAAATGAAATCCTAAGTAACTACAATATTTTACTGAGCATTACTCTGAAGTAAATAGTGTTAAAGTCCTGAGAATGTGCAATCCGTAAATACCAGGCAGAGAACGAAACTTTTCTTTTTCTTTAATAAAAGCTAGACTTAAAAAAAATAAGTCTTACAATAATAGTTCAAATGGTCATATGTGAGAACATCATATACTCTGTGACCTGGAAAGCTAAGGAACAGAAAGCAGGTTTTACTAGAGAAACACTGTAAATCCAGGTCACAATTTATCTTCTCCTTTTCACATTAGGATCATATCTGCAAAAAAAAAAAGAAAATTTGTCACAAATAATAATATTAAAAGTTAACAATATAATGTAAATAGCTTTATTATCTCTTTATAACAAGAGAATGTCCAGTGTTCAATCCTTTCCCTGACTACACTCCTGTAATTTACTACCATTGCTACAATTTGAGTGAAGGATGTATAAGGTAGAACCTATGCATGAACTAGAGATAACCTTCAATAAAATTTTCACTGACTGCCCAGCTACTTATAATCTCTAAATCTGATGCATGAACAAGTTTTGCGAAGCTTTAAAGTACCAACATTAAATTCCTTCCTAAAAAAGCGTCACTAAAAAAAAACAGAAGAGGAGGGAGGGAAAGAGGTACGGAGTATTTACATCAAGGTACAACATTTAGCCACAACTCATTCAGACAAAACCTTTCTGCTGCTTCCTAATCCTAGAGAAAACATTCCCTTGCCTTACATTCCCCTTTATACAGCTTCTGATTGACTGTTAGAAATTTGGAGCTACTTTCTGGCTATACTAAATAGTTATCTCATTTACTGTAATATGCTTTTTAGTTTGCCTCTGCTTGACACTCCTTTTCCTTGGCCTTCCCTTTCTCTCCATTTACTTCATCCCCCAAAATCATGTCACTTCTTTGAAATTCTGATGTGTTTTGTATTCATGCATGAATGACTTGCACAACTGAATGATCAGGCAGTTTTGCTTCCACTAATTCTGCTCTCATTCATCAAGACTTTTTGCTTAGACAGGAAAATGTGACAACTTGTGAGCCAACTTACATCATCACATAGCTACAAAGGTATTAGAAGTCACTGTTATTGCTATACAACTCAGACTTCTGACAAAAAATAAATGCTCTATTATCAACTGTTAATTAACAGAGCAAGTTGTTAATGCAGTAAGATTTCCTGAATGGCTCTTACATGTGTTGATATGTAGTATTGTATTTCTTTGATAGTGGTTTGGAAAAAAAATATCCTTCTTCACCATATACATTTTTCTACCTAAATGCACAATTTTTAGTGTGAGTCAAATGCAAGGCAGGTGAGAAGTCAAAGAGTTGTCACTTGTTTCTTCACATAAAAAACGTAGAACATAATGAAATCTTTGCTGAACAAAGTGAGATCCTTATAATAAGTCTCAAACATTTATATCATTTTATTGCTATAGCATTGTAGCATTAGTTGTAACATTTAAACGTGTCCTGGACACAAAATTCTGTGGAAGGGGAGGCAGAGGAGGGGCAGGAAGATGAGCAGATAGTAAAAGGGGATGATACATGATGGAAATCCCCTCATCAGGACAATAGCAGCTTCAACCCTGTCTGTGACTGTCTACAGAGATGCTGACACAGACAGTCTTCAACATCTTTTCATGTCATCTCCTCCACCTCACCTCCAGCCATTTTCCACGTTAAATGAAGCCTGGATGGTATTTGTCATCCAGAAAGAAATCAAACATTATCAGGAAAGGAAACTGTACAGTGCCTGTGGCCTAGAATGGAGAAGGGACTACAGAGAATCCACTACTGTGAGTGAATGCACAAAAAAGTGTAAGACCTTGTTAGAAACAGGGCGTGGAGGATACAAAGGGCAGTTACTAAACATAATCCATTTCTCTGTACACTTAGCAGATAGTATAATATACTTTCCCTTCCTCCTCTATCTCAGTATGTACCCAACAGCAGCTGATGGCACAGCTTTTCTTTCTAGCTCCTCTTCTCACCGGAGTACTTCATGATTCTTTCTAATGGCATCTTCAAATGCAATTTTCATGGGAAATTGCAGCTGTTAACATTAGCATTACGCCAAGTAGTTTTATTCAAGATCAAGGTCAAAATGAGAAGCAGGTTACAAACTGCTGAACATTACACTGTGTGATTTAGTATTTTTGACTGTGGAAACTTCATGCTTAGAATTAACTTTCATGCATGCACATTATCTAAATTTTCACTGCTGTGTTTTGAAAAGCAACAATTAACCAAGATATTTTCAGCCAGTTAATATTCCAGCACAGCAGTCTAGCTGCACCATGTTTTTATAAATGATAACTGACGTATTTAAAGGCTGTACTGCAGATGAAAAAAATGGATAAAGTGGCAAACTTGGCTTCGAACTTGTTCTAATTAGAAAGTGGTTATAAATCATTAAATTAAGATTGCAGTTGAAAGTAAATTGGACAGGAAATGAACTGAGCAGAACGAGTCACTCCTTCAAAAGAGACATTAGGGAAAGTGGTAGACAACTGAAATGAGGGTTACTGAAAGAAAACTGCTGAAACAGACTGAGTTTAAGAGGCAAATGTAATAAATTACTGCAAAAGGCAAGGGCAAACAGCCAGGGGGAACCTGGGCCTATCAAAGATATCTCTCAAACTCTGACAAGAACCAATTAAGGGTGAATCAATGACTTTGCTACACAGAGAACAGAATGATCAGTGTCAAAATGTCTCCATTTGAAAAATGGAAAGATGGTAATGTGCTGAGGGATTTTCTAACACTTAAAAAAAGGTAAGAGTTCTTTCATTGTCAGTGGGTTTGAAAGCATCTTAAAATCTCAAAGATAAGGGACACAGAGGGAATACACTGAAGGATTTACTTCGGGTTTGGGGTTTTTTTTTATTTTTGTTTTAAATTCTGGGAATCATTACTTCAAAGATCCATAAAGGAAAAAGCAGTTCTGCCAATCACTTTTGCAAAGAACTAGTACTCCATTGCTTTAGCTCCCTCAAGTGAATCAGCACATGGACAGAAAAGTGCCATGGCCAGAATGAGAAAGTGGCAAACCCCATCATTTTTTTCACCACAATGCAGATGACTGACTTAATGCTAAGATCAGAACACTTCATTAGGCTCTAAAAACATCCTGAAACATCTTCTGGCCTCTGTGAACCATCAATCTTATGCATATCAGCCAGGAAATTGCAACATTTCTGTTTGGGAATAGTCTTACTAAAAAATTGAAGCAAATCTGAATCAAACGGAAAGCTTAAGTCATAAGAAAACTTGAGAGAAGTTGTTGAATCACTTTGACTGTATTTCATACATGAGAATACATGTAATTCTGAAAAGAATAGTAAGAATAGTCAATGTAGTCTCTTACAAAATCAAAATTTGTCAAAAAAAAAAAAAAGATGCAAAACATACACATTTTTCTAAGCACAAACATAAAACTCTTACCTAAAGAGATCATCAGCAAGTGATTCTTCTCTTGCATGTCGATTCTGTTCCTGAGGAAGTAAGTTCATTCAATATTTGATTGGTAAGGATGAAGCTAATGAACAATATAGAAAAACAATGTATTCCTGCACTAATATAGTTTTTTCCTGAAGAAGTAGGTTTTCCCTAAGTTAATCAGTAGTATTTATACCCAGGGATTAAAAAAAATGAGATAATCAAGAACTGTTGATGTAACTGCCTATCAATCAGACTGTGGAAACAGAATGAGACTCGCAAGTATTTTTCAGGAAACTATTGAAAAATAAGTGTTTAGAGCTGCTATGAGAAAATCCAGTATTTTTTTAGAACTTTCATGTACAAAGGTGAAGACTTTTACAACAGAATTTTACTCAAGGATTTTCTGTTCTGTTCAAGAGTAGAATATCAATTGTACTGTAGGATTATCTGAACACAGCTAATCATACAGCAGTTCTTTCCATCTCTCTGTCACATTTTACAAGTCACAAGTTTCCATAATGCTTATTTTGCTATCAAAAACAAAAGCCCATTAAAAGGTCATTAAAAATTACTCTCTTTGATTTTGCTTTACATCAGTATTTCTGATTATATGAATGTTGCATGTAAAATGAACTCAATCAGCAAAAAGATGAGCCTTGACACTGACCTCTGATGTTCAGTAACCTTCCTAAAGTACATGTTCCTGTGAGCATATGTGGACAGCTTACTGGCTGAGGTTTTATTTCAAAAATAAAATCCTGAAGCATTTCAGCAATGACCACAGGTTGGTATGACCACTTACAAAAGACCAGTTTTTATTTGATAATCTTTAAGAAGTAATTCCTTACCTCCATTTCGTGCCTTAACCAGTCTTCTAGCTCTGAGTTCTTTTTAGCATTGTGAGCAATCAAATCTGATCCTCCAATAATGTATGGAAGTTGTCCTGCCCCTGGGTAAGCTACCTGTTGGACAATAAATTATTAACAGCTACAAGTAAAAGATATATTCTAACAAATTCACAAAGTCTATTCAGACATCACAGAAGAAAGACATCCAGTCTTTCCTTGAATAACATTCACAGATCACATTTAAAAGCAATTGAAGTAAAATAAGCATTTACAGAAAGCTATTAACTCACTCCTTTTACCAGAAGAAACAAACAAAATAAATCTGATATGTTAAATATGCTAAATAGATCTGACAGTGCATTAGAGTTTGAAATATCAGTAAGCATCAGTTTTTATTTCATTGTCAGACTGTGTAAGCATCTATTACAAAATACTGAAAAGAAAAATACTATCAGAAATATAAAGTATTTTCTAAAAATGAGAGCATACTCCCTGAAAGCTGGAAGTTTAATGATGTGACTCACATCCTCTACACAATATTTTACTGAAATGCATCTGTAGTCATCTTATATAATAGGTTTTTAATCTTTATTTTATTTTTAATGTAAGTTGAAGTGGTACTTTTACATCAAGCACTAAGAATCCTTTTTGAAACTGCCTTCAGGACCCAAGCAAGCAATCATCTTATTTTTGTACCTTACTAGATTTAGTTCTATTGAGAAATCCAAGATTTAATAGTTAAAATGCAAGATTCCAAAGCAGTATATGCTTTATACATAGATCTTTGGAGAAGTGGAATTACTAGCTTTTGGAGGTACAACCAGTAGTTATGGCAGCAATCCTTAACTACTTATTCGAAGTAACAGCTCAGAATAGAGAGTACTAATATTAGAGGGTATCTAAATCTAGAATGATGTAAGCCTTTGTCAGCCTAGTGCTTCTTCAGTCAATTAGCAAAATATTTGTTAACAGTATAATATGGTATTTAAATGGTTTCCATCTGTTGTTATTAGCAGTTTAGTACCAGAAAACCCCCAAACTTTCCTAACATACTTCTACAATCTTAAGGCAACACTTTTTAGTATTTTTAAATAGTGCCATCTTGTGACCATTTCAAATATACACTAACCTTTTTGAACATTTTGAAATTCTTCTTTCCCCCATAGCTGGTATTTCCAGTAAGACGATTGTTCTGTCTTGGATGGCTGACAATCAGTGATCTAAACTCAGTCAACAGAAGCCTGCTGGGAAGACTGCTGGAATCGTCTTGCAGTTTGCTGTGCTGCTTATGTGGGAAGAAAAAGGAAGAAGTATTCAAGTATACAAACAGACATACAGCATATCTAATAGTATAAACTTTAGAGAAATTATAATGAGCTGACCTTAACAAAAGTTAGAACTACAAAAGGACGAGGGAAAGTATCCACAGTGCTAGAAGCTAACGATGTATGAACCTCTCAACTCCTTATATACTATGAATAGATCTGTGAACTCAGTAAATTTTCTCTCATATTTAAATATGCTGAAAAGACAGGACCAGTAACAATGCTGAAGTAAGTGTACTTAATTTCATGAGGATTTTCCTTCAGGATAAAACTTCAAGTAAGAATTTTTACTTTTTATTCAGCTAATATCTAAGAGTTCCTTCTCTCCTCCTCTCCACCTTGTCTCTTACCAGGACTAATTCAATCAAGCATGTTTACTCTGATGGAAAACTCCAGCCAACTCCACTGAAGACAAAGTTGAACATCTTCAGATCAATTCTAGCCACAGACTTTTTCAGCTCTAGGGCTGAAAGCTGAATCTGATCAATGAAGCAATTTTTTCTTCTTTGTGAGAATGATCCTATGCCAGCAAATTTGCATGCACACTTTGCTGCCTGCAGCTACATCTATGTGGATTAAAAAGGAAGGGTGGGTGCAGGACAAGTTCAAAAGTAACACTGAACTATCTTTATGGGCAGCTCCAGCACAGATGCAGCAGAGTTCTTTTACAGCACAGTATAAACTGTAAGTCCTTTAATCTGAGCTGACCCTGCACTTTGGTGTACCTACACAGCATTCCCTCTTCTTGGACTGTTTTCTGTAGCTATGCAAAAATGTATTATTCTGTCCCCCACTGACTGGCTACACTCTACTTTTTCTCTTTAGAATTCTTCACTTTCATTTAGCCTCACCTTTTTCCTCTGCCTCACTGCCATTCCAAGCAATTCTCCCCTCCTTCCTTCATCTCAGCTATAAAAAGTTAGCATGCTATCTACTGTTAATCAGTGAATATTACATCTATTTTCTCAATGGTCCATCTCTTCCATTCTAGTTGTGAACTCCTTACAGCAGACCAGGAGATTATGTCATTGTCTGGTCTTTAAGCAGCAACCTAACAAAAACATCAGTACACGCATTAACCACACTGAAGGGTTAATACAATTACATTAAGTTTCTGTAATTTTAGTCACAAGCATCCACCCAAATGCCATTATAGAAGCACACAGATGAACTACAGGTGCTCAGGTTTTCACAGTCAATAAGCTGGACTGTACTACTCAAATTTACATGTGTTTATGTTAAGGAGTATAATCTTCTGGCCCTCCTTTGCCCTGAAGTGGGATCTACAAATATGTTCTTAAAAGCAAAATTTCTATGTGTTTTTATAATGTTTCTCAAAGTTCACTCTTCGAGCTTAAACTTAACTGGTTTCTTACCAAGACTGGTGACTCTTGCTTGATCTTGCTTTTCATTTCTGAAATTAGAACTGATCCAAGTTCCTCTTCTTTCTATTTGATAAAAAATTAAATATAAAACTGAAATGAAATGGAAATTTTCTGCTCTTTGCAGTGCAATAAGCATTTGCAAAAAAATGTAAATACTTAGAAGAGAAACTGGCCTGTACTTCAAAATTTTTATGATTTTACGTACATGTAACAACTGTTGAGCTTTTTATCTATTAAAAAATCCCTATTATTTTCTCTCTTTTTTTTTTTTCTTATACCAGTAGCAAATTTTGTTCATCTGTACAATCTTCAAAATGCTGACAGGTTCTGGAAAACTGCACAGGCTTTTGAATATAGAAAGTAGCATTTTCAATTGGATATTTTAAGTGTACATGTGTACAGAAAGGACATTTTATTACTAGGATAACAAAGTTTTCTGCAGGTTGATTGCCTCCTATTGTTTGAAATCAGATTTGGTTTACATAAATAATTTTCAATGGTTGAAAAAAAAAAATCAGATCAGCTTTATGTGCCCTGTAGGGTTTGAGTCAATTATTCACATTCTCTGTCTTGCCAGATACACAAGGTGCATCTATACTTAGAGAAAATAGGTAACAAATATTCCTGTGGAGCTTTATCATGGAATCTCCTTCCTAGTCCACTGGAAATATATTTTACATGCATAAAATAGGTCATTATTAATCAAACAATTAGAAGACATCTTGTCAGCAAAAATCCTTAAGAACACATCAAGTAAAGTAACAGTTTAGTTGTACGTAAGATTTTTTTTTCCTTTACAAGCCTGACAAGAAGTTAGACAAGAAAATATTTCCAGGCCACAAAATTCAACAGACTTCGAAGCAGCAATTTCAGTCTGTCAGTACGGTCAGAGGCAATTTAAAGCACATACTCTTTGATAGTATAAAGATCAAGAAACAAAATTTTCTAAAATTATAGGACTTGTTTCTCAAAATCTGCCCATTAGTAACACACAAAAAAAAGCAACATAATGAAGTTCAAAAGTCACACTTTGTCAGAAGTAAGCACCAGTTTAGTATCAACAGTGTTCAGCTGGGCTGAGCTAAGGAAGCACAGACAATTACCAACTCTCATGTGATCCAAGGTATCTTGTAAATTCCCATTACTCAATCAGACATTCAAACTTTTAAACACTTAAACACTGCCTACACAGTATAAGAACCGGATACTTTAGTATATACATTCTAAATAAACAAAAATTAAACCTGTTCTTTTTTTCTCTCTTATTTCCCTCTTCATTGTTAATAGTCCAGCACTCTCAACACCGTTTTCCTCTACAAATTTGCTTTTGGTTTTCTTAATGAAGTAACCACTGTTCACTCAAAACCTATTGTTTTCCTCGTATCTCTTAGAAAATTCACTTAGTCTCAAAAACAAAAGCAGAGAAATAATAAAGAAAACACAAGCTTTGTTTTGGTTTTGCAGTTGGTTTTGTTTTAAAATTTCTCTACAGAAATGTTCATAATCTTTCACATGGTATCTAAAGATTCTGACTTGAAGTATGTTTATCATTACTACAGTATTCAACAAAAGAGGTCAACTAAAAGTTTCTTCAGAAAATTAATTACATAAAGGTAATTAAGTACTATTTTAGTATAAATATTAACATTATGAATAACATAGTAATAAACAATATGAGAAGTTTTTCTTGGACCAGAAATATATTCTGCTGTTCTACCTACGGTATTTCAAGTAAAAACAGAGGAAAACTTTCAGAATACAAGCAACTTTCAATTCACAAAGAAAAAATGCCCTGAAGAAAGAAAAAATATTTAGATAGGTGTAAAACTGCAGTGTTCACATGTAGTAGATGAATCACTGAACTAAAAATTGAGGTATGAGATTCAAGCAAACTTTACAAAGCCACTTTCTGTATGCAGGCAGCCTCATCCTTAAAAGAGCTAACTGCATTCTTCTAACCGAGTTGCAAATTTCAAGATTAGGCACATGAGAAGAATATAAAACTTACCAATATTTTATTCTCCTCTCTCTGATTTGCATTTACTTCTTGATTCCTGCTTCCTTTGGCTTCCAAACACCTTTTTTTTCGTGTATTTCCTTGTAGTTCCTCGTCATGATCTGCCATTTCATCTTCCCAGTCTAAGTCTCTGCTTCCAAACACAATTTCTAGTGCTTCTGTATCTTCAGATAAATCATGTAACTCTTTTCTCTTCTGTGGCACAGGATTTTCACTAGAAGTGGGTTTAGCGTCTGTTTCATCACTTGTTGGTTTGATACTTTTCCTCATAAACTTCATACCTGTGTCTTCCAACACAAAATTTGGGTTTGGGTCCAGGACGTTATTTTTCTTTTCATGCTGTTTTACTTCACTGTTCCAGACTGATGAAGTTGTAGGTTCAGCACACTTGGAAAGAGGCAATGACTTTTCCTTCAGTTTTGCTAGTTTGGGCACAGGCGTTTCCTCTTCTTCTTCAGCTCTTTCCCTTAGCCAGAAAGAAAGTACAAAAGCGTTTTTGAGCATATGACTAGCTGTCTCCACAACCTAAGAGTTTCCCAGGTTTTTAGGGACTGCAATGTTAAAGTACTCCCGAGGAAAAGCTTGCCTTCTAGGAATCTGATCTAAAAATTACCTTGTAAAGTATGTTTCAAATTGAAAGTATGTTGCCTGAGGTAAAATTATTTTCCAGAAACAGCACCAATGTAACAATAAGAGAAGCAATGTCAAGAACATTTCAAGGTACCTTTTTCTAGCTACTTGAAAGTAATTTGTAATTGAGTTAGACTGGTGACGTGAAGAACTCTCGCTCGGTTTAGCAGCTTCTGAAATTTTAGATGGTGAGACAGGCTGACTTTTTTGACTCAACCCAGGTGTTCTGTTCCCTCTAGACATCAACGTTCCTGCATTTACACTGCCACTTGTGTTAGTGTTTTTCTTTATAGTGGTTGTATCCTGGAAAGCCATTTTCACTTGTCTATCCATCTGGGGAGTATTCTGTGTCTCCATACTACATTAGAGAGAAAAAAAAAATACTAAATGACACACAGGAAGCTACCAGAGATAATTGAGAAAATCACTTTTTAAAAAAGCTGTACCTGTACTTTATACTTATAAACAATGTGCTAAAAACAAACTGTAAAATTGCTATGATCAACTGATTTTTATAATTGTGAAATGGCTTGAAAATTTGTAATAGTTAAGACAGTCGAATCAGGTACACAATATCTACATTTGCATAGGCAAGACTGATGTTAAGTCACATGTGACGGTTTTTGTTACCTAGCAGTGAGAAGCAGAAACTGTCTCGCTGCAGACAAGTGACAACAATTTAGTGAACTTTCTAACACTACACCTCTTTGCCCTTGGCAATGATACAGTTCCTCTGCCACAAAAGACTGCTTTATTTACAGATAATAGAAACTATTTCCATGAATACTTTACCAGGTCTGCTCTTCTGTATCAGCTATGTATAATGTGCTGCTATCTGCAGCAGTTGGCATTATGGTTTCATCCACAGCCGAACTCTGAGAAACAGCTCGGCCTACATGAGCAGATGCAGGAGTACTTTCAGTTACAGCTGCAATATCAACACAAGAGAAGAATCAGAACGTTAATATCAAATCTCTGTTTCTTTGCACCTGTCATCACACATTAGTAACTGACCATGTGAGATTCTTGTAAAATTATCCTAAAGAAATTTTAATGTAAAAAACTTGAGCAGATTTATGAATTTTAAAAACCTTAAAGAAATAGTCGTAAAGAACATGTTCTGGGATTAAGTTTTAGTTAAATATTCCACTAAAGTAATGGAATTTTGCTTAAATAAAAATGAAGCATAATGAGAAATCATATATTAACACAGATGCAACATACATAATAAATCATGTGATATATATGTTACGTAAAACTGTCAAAATTCCTTACAATTACTCCTTTCTGATGTTCTCTAACAAGCAGATTATTGTATCTAAGTTTTTTCAATTGTAAACACAGACAGCTCTCTTTAGAAGCCTGATGTACAGTCTACTTACACAATTTAATCAGACAACTTTTATTCAATTGAATCATTCAGACTGGAATGCATTATTTCTGATTCATTCAGTGTCTGCAGGGTAAGAATCTTAAACTTTAATCTGACAATTAATTGCATATTATTTTCTAAACTAACTGTTCAGACAAAAGATCATATACAAGTTTTTCATACAAGAATATCAGTCAACCAAAATATTTTTCATGGCTCTGTCAGTACGGCATGTATGTCTTTCACTCTTCAAAACACATTTTCAAGTAAGTAATGTTTCCCACACATAAATTTTCTTTCAGTTAAAAAAAAATTGAAGGATTTGCTACCTGATACAACACTCTGTAGAACAAAAGAGAATCTGTAAAATATAACTGTGAAAACTTTATAGGAACAAAATCCAGACCAAAGGAAAAGAAAATGAAGCAAACAAAACCTTTTTTCCGTCTCTCAGACTTTCATTACTACTGCATTAGCAAATAAAAGTATCAAGCCAAGACTTGCAATGTTTACCCCCAAACTATTAGTTTAGCAAATGTGGTCATCATGTCTCATTTTTTTACTTCTTATGGCAAGATTATTTTTAGTTCTGAACTGGGTGGGAGGTGATTGAATTTTCCTAAAGCAAATTCCTTTTTCTGCAAAGACAAAAAAAAAGCAAGTCTTGACAAATTACTTCCATTCTTATTCTCTCAATTTCTAGCAGTCAACTTTCACCTCCCTATTACACAAGTCTTTTACGAGAAGACAGAACAGCATGGAATTCAAACTACCACATACATATGAATTCAGTGGCCTCTAAAATCTATGGAATTGAAAAGATTATTTAGAAGTACCTTTCCTTTCAAGATCACTCTGTCTGCTTTTTACACTATTTTTAAACCTACTTTTTTTATTTATATCTAAGTCATATAATTTTCACTGCAATTTATGGTAAGATGTCTGAAATCCAATTACCTCTTCAGCATTCATTTTCAGACAGTGCCATTCTATTTTACTGGCCTTGCAAAACAAAAGAACTTAAACATTAGCAGTTCACTATGCCCCTGCACAAAAACAAATACTGCTTCTTTAAGGCTGTTAACTTATTACTACCCTTCTTCCAATTACCTTTGTTACCAGGCTGCTTTTTAGAGTTGCAGTATTTTTCTGTAGACATGAAGATAACTGCCAATCCAATTTCTGCCTCTGGAATAGCCCTGAGATTCTTGCTGTTAATACACAAATTAAAAAAGACAAAGAAAAGAGTTTCTCAATATAAAGATGAATAGGCAAATGGACACAGGTAGGAAAAGTACAAAATGTCCCACTTCTCCTTTCAAAAAACATCAGTCTACACTACAATTTTTCACAATACAGTAAGTCAGCATAATGATCCTTCCTTATAGCCATGTTCTACACATATGAACTCCCACGTTTCCTGCTCCTGTAGCCACTGTCTAGTCCTAGTGATTTGCCCAATACATCTCTCCCTAGCAAATATTTGAGCATTTAACCAACTGTGTTCTCCTTTGATTCAAAAATGTGAGTGGAAAAGTGACTCAAAAGATCTGAGCACTTCTTACAAGGCAGGTGCATACACCCCGCCTCCCCCCTCCCGTTCTTCTGTACTACAGCCATGAGAAGAGCTTGAGTGGTCTTCTCTGTCTAGCTGGAAAATTTTGGGGAACTAGGCCTATGTATAAAGGGTTGAGATTTTGTTTTCTTCCATTGTTTTAATAAAATGGCATAATGAAAATCCAAACATATATAAAATATGCACTCCGCCCTCTCAAAGAAAACCTACCACCAAAATAAAAACTCATTTTCATTAAAAAGAAGCTGCTCTTCAGAAACATTGTAAGCAAATAATTACACAACAATGAACCACATGACCTCAAGGTGCCATCTCATCTCTTTTTGATGAAATACATACGTTTATTGAAATACCATAATTATCTATTTTCCATTCTTAGAATATATTGATTTTAACTTTTTTTCAATAGTAGAAGAAAAACTACTTGCTGTCTGTAATGACCACGGGATTCTGTAGAACTAGATCCTTCGAGGAAGAAAAGCCCAACCAAACTCCCATCAAATACTCACAGAGCTGCCAAATCCTTTCTTTCCTGTTTCAAGAAATTTTAGTTACTGTGCTAAATATGTAATGCAATGAAAAAAATGTCCTCTTTATAAGCAGCCTCCTGGTTAAACGTGCATGCAAGCACCATGACTAAGTCTCTGCAGAAATTCTGAAATTACCCTACTGCTGTACAAGAGAACAATGCTGCACCTTTGCAAGACAGTCAGAATGGAATCAGTCCAGTTTCTCATAGAGTCAAATCCTGGGTTCTGAGAGTTTGTCAAACCCACATCGACAACACAAACTTCAGGAGAAATCAGTGAAGGCATTTCTTTTCGTCCTTCTGTCATCAATTTTACCTCCCCTCCTCCAAGAATAACCGCTGGACCCAGTTTCTTGTGCTAAAAAGATAATGCAAATAAAAGAGACCTTAAAATACACTCAGTTTAGAAGTATCAGAATACTGAACTATGAGCAGAGTGCATCTCACTGACACACTACTGCAGATGTAGTAGTGTGTTCTACTTCTCTATATTTCATCTTGCTTAGGCCACTGTATTGTAGGATAAATACACAGAAATCCTCCTTCTTTCTTGATAAACCCAGAACGAGCGTGAATTCACAGAATATGCTGAGTTGGAAGGGACCCACAAGGATCATCGAGTCCAATTCCTAGCCCTGCACAGGACCATCCCCAAGAGTCACACCACGTGCCTGAGAGTGTACAATTCAGAAACAAATCTGTGCTCAGCTACCCCTGCAATATTTTTGCAATGTAAGGACTGATTACCTGCTTAGCAGTCAGAAATACAAAAGTTTTTCCACTGAATATTTTTTTCCTCTCATGATGCTCAGATAAATCCAGTTTTTCAGTGCCAATGGAAGGTTCATCAACTGGAGGATAAAAGCTGCAAGAACAGAAAAATAAAATTACAAAATTCAGATCTGCTTATCAGTACTAGCTCCCAGTCCCTTCTGTTTTAGAGAAAACTCTGAAAATAAATTACTGCATTGCTCTGCTACAACTATTTATATAAATACTTCTTAAATATCGTTAGGAAGAAACAGAGCCCCTAATTTCTCAACATCTAAGATAAGACCAAGCCTTTCTACCTCAGTAACCAAGAAAACACTTTTAGGAACATATTCAAACAATCTGCTGTACACATATGCATATTCTCACTAACAATACAGACAAATGAGACTGCAACCTCATCCTTACTCTAGATAACAATAAAACTCCACACAAAATTAGTCATCTTGCTTCCTCTACCCCTTATTCTCTTCTGTTGTGTCAAGAAATTGTGTACCACTACACTCAATGACAGACTACTTATCTAACAGAAGTACACTTTTCTTGCTGGTGGGATAGAGAACTGAATTTAATTCCCCTTCAGCTGGGGAACAGATTAGGCAACAGTAAACTTCTACTCTGAAGCTCTCATTTTTGTCACAGCCTGTGATCTCAGCTCCAGGTAACGATGGCATGCCGCATCTAAGACAAGCATCTAACATAATTTCAGAATAGCATTTACAGGACCTTCATGCCACACATTTACTATTACAGCAGCCCTGACAGAGCAAGGTGAAGGCACATGCTAGAAACAAGGGAAACTACAGATCCATTTTAACCATAGTACACTACATCTGTACCTAAACAGCAGTTTATGTACATAGCCCAGCTGATGACAGAACTACTTCTCTTTATTCTGACTGCTGATTATACATCCTTCTATACAAGAAAAATATATGCTGAAACACGCAAACAAAATCTGGTCTAACAGCAAAGATTAGCAGATTCTAAGCAAGAAACATATTACATGAAATGCTGAAATACTGAAGTTCTTGAAAAAACGGAGCATCTGTAAACATAAAAACATTCTTCAGACACTGAATATTCATATACTTATATCTGAAGACATGAATATGCATGTAAACTTTCTACTGCATCCAAATACATAGTTCAGTTACGACAGGCTAAAAGGTACATAATTACATTCAATTTAAATTATCTGTTCTTTTGTGTTCTTCACAAACAATTCTTGAAGGTTTATATACACAATGAAAATCAATCAGCCTGAATCCATCAGGTTTCAAAAGATGAGTATTTGGTAAGTTTCAGCAACCTGTTCAAGTCTGTTTACAAAAATACTCTTGCACTGAAATTGAGATGAAAAAGCCTATTAATTTAACGTAAGAAATAGGGCAACTCAGACTTCAGTTACACCAGAAGACTTCCTTCACCAAGTCCTATAGAGACAATTATTAACTTAAGATAAACAGGGGATAAAGTCATCTTTAAAGACAAAAGGATGAGTAAAAAGGGAGAAACAGTTTCCATTACTTTGAAACTGCACTACAGTTTCTCTATAAATTTCAAATCTATCGTCTTTTCATTTTAGCAGACAACTTCAAACTGATCCCCTCCCCCTCAAAAAAGGCTTTGATTTTCCTTAGAAACTCTTACCCAGAGCTGACGTAAGCTCAAAAGACAACAGTCTTTTTCTGTCTCAGGATTCTGAAGTGCTCCTCTTACTCAGGCCCCATACTAAAACCATTATCCAGAAAAGACTCTCTACAATTCTGAATATCTCAATAAATAGATCTTGATTCTTGGTGAGTTTCTGTTAAAGACTCAGTTATTTTTCTACTTTTCCCAAGCCCTGCACGATTTATACTGGACTGCAGTAATAAAACACATTATTTCATACAGGGCTGCACTTAAGCAGCCGTTAGTGAAACCTTCTGTTACTGTTCTTCCTTGCATAGGTTGTCAGAGAGTACCAGAAGACTGCAGTAATGCACTTCACCATAAGAAAACCTCAAGTAAGAAGTCCCAAATTCATATGGGAACTGCAGGTTTGCAATTCTGTGAAACCTTAGCACAAACAAAAAAGCAGCTTCATTTTTATTTGTTTTGGTTTTGAACTTCAAAATAGTATATCCCTAGATTTTTTGGGGGACCAGATCTACAATAATAGTAAAGATACAATTAACAGTGTCACCCTGAATTACCACCTCAGTATACTTTTATTATTTCATACCCAAACTAGCATTGCCCCAAGCTGTTTAGTGTCCTTCTGATGTACCAGCTCAGGTCACCTCTAGCTGCAATGCACAATGTAGAGATTCCCTGTCAAAGTTAGAAGTATTTTTGGAAATTGAATGAAAATAGCTGCTTAGTAAATTTTCAGAATCTTCCCACAAGCTATATCTGAAAAATATTACCTATTTAAAATACAGCAATTATTTTAAACATAGATCTCTGTATGACACCAGCTGTCTTATTTAGCTTGACGCAGAACTCATGCAGAACTCTTTGAAAGCTACATGATGGATATACTACTAATGTCACTTAGTTCCTCAGGGTCTTAATAGTTAGCAAAAATATTTAAGAAAGGGAAACATATCTTTGTGCTTCTATTTTAGGAGCACTTAAAAGATCAACTATAGTGTCACTTCTGTATTAAATGAATGGACAATACACACCCCAGTTTCAAGAGCCAAAGACAATTTGTGACTGTAACAGACAGGAAAAGCAGCTTTATAGCCAGATAACATTAGACCTAGCAAGTTTCAGGTTGCACAACCAATTATTAGCTTTAGATGGCTTTTCTGACCTGTGCTAAAAAAACACAAACCAAACCAAGAGACCTGCCAGAAAAATATTTCAGAGAGGACTAAACAGTTTGTTTAGTTTTCTCAAATCCTTATAAAGCAATGCAGACGTTTAAGTAGAATAGAAAGTTACAATTCATTAAGGTTTTCCCTTTCTTCTGAAACTGAAGGGCAAAGGAGCTTTAAACCACTCACAAATGACTGATTTGACTTATTACAAGAACCCCTGCAAATGTAAAGCAGCATCTAGAAACTAAAGAGTATTTCCTACCAACTGCTCCAGATTGGCACCTGTATTATTCTAACAACGTACCATCATGTTCTGTGAAATATATTTTACCACATACCAAGCACAGCTTATTGTGAAACCTCTGCAGCTTTGTGTCTATCACCAAGTGTGCACCAGAGGTTTCTTCAGCTGCCCTTCCCCTCAGCCTCCTTCTTCAAACTATTCTACCAATGGTCATGTGCGGACCCACTAAAGAAAATAAATTAAATTGTTGTGCCCAAACGTATATGCATATGTATACATATATGAATGTATATCCATACATATGTAAAATCAATTGACTCCTATTATTCTTCACCATTTACTTTCCTCAACTCGAATGAGTAGTGTCCAGCATTCACCTGGTTAAAACAATAAATCCAGAAAAATCATGTTATTTAAAGTAATTTTACAAACTTTTAATGTCAGTTAACAGGGAGAAGAGTTCAATGTTATCTTGCAAATGCCAAGTACTTCACAATTTCTATTCTTTATCTGTTTAATTTCACAGCATTGTGCAAAGCACGTGAAGAACAGAATCAATAAAAAAAGTACCCATGCAGTTTATCTTTTAAAAATGCATAATGGAAATTCTCAAGTGAGAAATAAAATGCATAAATCGTATCTTCATACAAAAAACCCAACAACTCCAAATCCCAAACAAAACACAACCCTTTTCAAGGTAAAAATAGTAGCAACGTGCTCAGATGAAACTGTCACATACAATAATGAGACTATTTTATGCTTTTCTACAATGCAAAAATTAAACAGAAGAGCTGGTCCAGAGTATTTACTTATTCCACAGGAAGAATTCCCACTTCAAGTTAATTTAACCATGAAAACAATGAGTATTTTATTCTCATATAGTGAAGACAAGTGCACATTAGTCTCACTTCATCTCTTAAGATATGATTAAAAAACCTCTGCTGCTTCAGGGAATCCAAGAGTCAGGCTAACTGTTTTGACCAAAGTTTTCTGTAAACTCAGTAACTAACCGCACACTGGGAAAGTATGTCTACATAATGAAATAAACTTGATACAATTTCTTTTATGAAAATATCATTTCTTTATTTTTATGTATCAACTCCCAAAAGTGTTTGAAGCACTTTTAAACTCACCAATAAAACAAACACCCGCTTAGAGACAGTAACATTTTTAAGCGTATAGTGAATTCCAAGAGGTCATTTTATAACCCCGAGCATGAGAACAAGAAAATTGCCTGACTATTAAAATGTGTGCCATATTAAGCATTCTTCCACAAATGAAGTTAACTGTGAATCACATACTCTGTCAAAAATTATCAGATAAACATGTAGTTATTTGATAATCTAACTCCCATGAATTTAATTCTTGTTACCTAGTAAAAATGATGATCTGCCAACTTACCTTTCATGATTTGGCAACTGTTGCCTGGACTGAATAGCTCTGATTAATTCAACAAAAAACTCTGGTTTTATAATTGGTCGAGCACAAATCAAAGCACATATAGTCTGAAAAGCCAGAAAATATGTATTTATTGCATGGGAAACATTCGGACAGAATATGGTTCAACTGGCATTAGATTTTTAAGATCTTAGATGTGAAAAATGTCACACAAACAAATAAAATAATACTGATTTTTGCTACTGAAAAATAGGATAGTTTCGCTTCTAACATCCTAGCTTTTAACTGGTGTCTTGACAAAAGTTATGAAAATGTAGAATGCAACTGACGAAAATCACTAAGTCTTCAAAGTTGGTTTTTATCAGCTTCTTTCCCTCCAACCTCCCACATATACCTCTTCTAAACTTGGAAGAGATTGATAAAGTTTTGTATACAAAAACTTTGAGCAGGTCTAAAATTTAAGTCACATTTCTAGAAAAACAGTGAAGCAACACAATCAATATGCAGAAGTTCAACATACCTTAACAGTAACTTTCACTGATACCATGACAAGGTGGGTACACTCTTTTGTCCACTCATTCACTACAAGGCCTCCAAGCTGCTGGATGGCTTGATTTAAAGCAGTTTTCTGAGCTACATCTAAACATGAGGAGCAGACAACCAAAGGTTCATATTCCACTCTGCAAAGACCAATTAGAAGTGAATTGCTTTAGTTATTTCAGCCAATCACTATGATGAACAGAGCTGACTTAACCACCATGTTTGTGTTTCAGGGAAATCTGAAGAAAAAAAATTAAAAGACGCATACTCTTACCTAGATGAAAGACTCTGCTATAAAATTCCTTGAAGAGAAAGTAAATATTGATTTCTATTCAGAAAAACTAATGACATTTTGACCTGTTGTCTGAAATATTTCTACAGACTTTTGGATCTTTAACAGACATCACAATTAATGCATCAACAACAGTGCAAAGTCTGGGAATATCAAAATAAATTTAAGTGTGTGCTTCCAAAGGCAAAAGTATGCTCAACAAAACAGTTCACCAACAGATTAGTAATTAAAAAATACAAATGTCATATAATGCAAGTTCAAGTAACTTTTTCCTAGCACTGCCATTACCCTTGACCATAAGGCTATTTATATTTGTAGATCTTCCGTATGGAATTCAACATTATCAAATTCCATTATCTGCATTAGTTTAGTCTCCAAAGTAGACAGAAATTTAAATAATTCTTCTAGTACAAGTCATGATATATCTCATTCATCTCATGGCATGATTGCTGTACCACATTTCAGGTATGTTTATCTAAAACATAAAAAATAATTTATTGTAGTAATTTGAGGAGAATGATGTGTTTTTTCTAACAAATAATACCAGTAGAACTGATAAAACTGAATTAAATTTTAAGGCACAATGCCACCTTCTCGTTGCTTCAATGTTGATTTTGATGGTCATGAGACCTTTTCAGTTTATCTGCCACTTCACTTCAAAGTGCTTCCTATATACAAACAGCACTGGCTACCCATGTAAATCTGAAAAAAATGACAAGCTGGGTTCACTGAACAAGCATTCACTGGCTAGTGCTGCATAAAACATCCTCCAGCAATGTCTGTTCTTTCCCCATTACATTATCAACAGCAAACAAGGGCTCAGACAAGCTCCCTCCCTTCCCTAAACCTTCCTTACAATAATTTATGTTTTAAGATTTTTTCGGGGCCTACAACAGCCTGATCACAGTCACTGTACATGATATCTTCTGAAATGGTAGTGCTTTACTATGAATAATTTAATCTCTTAATATCAAAATAAATCCTATTATAAAAATGTAATGGAAGACTATTTCAGAAACAGGTGTGGAACACAGGCAAAATACTACTTGTCTCCTTTGCTTTCTAGAAATTCATCTTTGCTGTATTGCTTGATGAGTCATATGACATGCTAAAACACTCCTTTCAAAAACTGAATTTTTTTACTTGATATTTTATAACCAAAGCACTTACCTAAATTTGCTCTCAAAGACTCCAAAGTTGATTCTGTCATCAGAGTGCAAAGACACTGAAGAGCCATTGAGTTTTGATCCATTAACAAAGGTACCATACTTAGAGGTATCTTTTACTGTTAATACAGGGACTGAGAGAGACTGACTCTGAAAATAAACATAAATAAGTCATTACAGTTTATCAGAATGAGGTAATTTTATCAGAAACAGGTTACTGTCATTATGGATCAAAGCAGTGGATAAATAAGAAGCAGCCCACAAAATACCATCTTAAATAAAGACTGGACAATGAGGCTGGCTAGGTGTAATTATTCATCTTCTGATTTTCACTGTGAAAGAATGAGAGAACACACATCTTTTAGCTCCAGACTGTCTGTGCTTCTGATGCTCAGTCTTTCTGGAGACAGTGCAAGGCAATCATTCACTGGCCCAAAGCTTCATATAGCGCAATTTAGCAAGACTTCCAGATTTATTATTGATGTTTTTACCTACCATTCAGCCCTTTCCCTCACTTCCTTCCATGAGGACTACTAGTCTTCCCAAAGCTGCAGGACATGGAGACACCAGCATCTCTTGGGAAGAGGCTAGACATTGTCAGATTTCCAAAATGGTTCACAAGCCAATGAGAACAGTTAGCTTGTTTTTATGAAATTCTGCCATGCAGTTACATGCTATTTCATAGAATCACAGAATGGGTGAGGCCAGAAGAGACCGCTGGAAGTCATCTAGTCCAACCTGCCTGCTCAAATAGGTTTCTTTGGAGCACATTACTGAAGATTGTCTCCAGGCAGTTTTGTGATATCTCTGGTGATGGTGACGCCACAACCTCTCTGGGCAACCTGTTCCAGTGTTCAGTCACCCACACAAGTAAAAAAGTTCTTCCTCTTGTTCAGGTGAAATTTCCTGTGTTCCATTTTCTGTCATTGCCTGTTGTACTATTGCTTGGCACTACCGAAAAGAGCCTTGGCTCCATCCTCTAGACTCTCCCTTCAGATACACACAGACATTAATAAGGTCCCCTCTCACTCTTCTCTTCTCCAGGCTAAACAGGCCCAGATCCCTCAGCCTTTCCTCATAAATGAGGTGCTCCAGTTCCCTCACCATCTTTGTATCCCTCCACTGGATTCAACTAGCATGAGCAGTATTAAAAGGACAAATACATTTTATGTTTTTATTTCAAACTCTATATAAGGCTAATAAATTAAATTCTTGCTGACTGGCTTCAAAACATCCATAAACGTTGCAGCACCTAAGTAACAGTAAACTGCTGTTTGCTCATTCTCCTCGGTACATTTTTATTTTCCATGACCTAAGTAAATACAGAATTCATGACATGAAATGAAACAGAAACCAAGCCTGCAGAAAGACAACTGACACACTTTCCAAAACCAAGACATAAAACTTGCCTACGTAATAAAATTATATTGCAAAATTTTCCTGCTGTGATTATTTTAATAAAAACACCTAGTGAACCTTCACTCTGGGACAAAACGGAGCTTGGACTACTAAAATTATGCCACTAAATTTCTCAACAAATTTCTCAAAAAACCTAAGGAAAAAAATAAATTTCAAGATTAAAAAAAGGCAGGTGATCAGCAGTTCTACTCCAAGCACAAAATGCTGGTGAGAGCAAAATAAGCGTATGCAGTCATAGCAGACTGAATTATCACACAGTGCATTGATAATGCAGTAAAATGCTGGCTACTTACAGGGGTTGTTTCAGGACGACTGACTGTCAGAACTGCATGGTGTCGACTGATGGACTGATCATCCTGAATTAAAATGGCACAGTTTTTGCGGCCAACAACATATTCTATGCCACTTAAAAGCCGATATGGCTCTCCTGGAAATAAACAAGAAACAGAAAACTATCAGTTTACAGAAAATGCCAACATACCCAAGGCACATAGGAGACGTAAGTTTGTAGCATATCTGAGACTCAATTTTGTCATTAATTATTTACTGGGCTGATTATAATTATAGTTTATTGACAAAACATTTTTCTTCCTCTCTCCCTTGATTTGTCCATTATAAAATGATGCATTTTATGATAAAGCAGCTGCAAAAGAGGCAACTTTTTTCACGGGCAATATATTTTTTACTAATCCTTTTAACTTTTCTCTTTTATTACTTTTTGAAGATTAGGTGCTACATATGGAAGAAAAAAAGATTACGATGAAAGACAGCTTTTCCAAACCACATCTTTTTAAGTGTATGTAACTTTTTCAGAGTATATAATTTATTTACATGACTGATTAAGAGGTTCGGAGGAAAATGTCCTCCTAATGAATCTAAAGAGAACTGCGGTGTAAATCAAACCGATCCTTAGTAAATTCAGCCTCTGACCGATGATCTGGGTACCTAGCACCCAGACCACATGGTGGCTTCCCAGTGAATGGACTGACTCCATGCCAAAGGTGTGCTATCCCTGGTCAAGAGAATCAGAAGTGCCTCTTGATGAAAATGAGTAACTACAAATTAAATTCTAGTTATCAACACTGGGCAAATAACTTTCCAGATATCAACTGTGCAGAAACAATCAACCTGAATACAATGAAAATAGTAGTGTTTTGGCTCTTGATCAATAGTTTTCCAGGCAGTAGGCAGTAACTCAGGTCATTTCAATAGAATTAGGTACTGTTGCCACTAGGAGTTAAATCAAACATCCAAAATTCATTCCCAATGAAACAGAGAGCAGATGCAGTTGTGATAGAACTGTTCCTTATACAGTAAACGCTAAAGAAAAAATGTATATATTATATACCTACTATCAAAGCTGGTATGAACAAGGAACCATGAAGAACAGTACAGGGTCAATTTAGTTTTAAAACTCTGCATCCGACAAACCCCATTAAGTTCAACAATTGGTCCTTGAAACAACCATACAATAAACATCGTTTCTGAGAGACACCTGAGGTTCACTGCTGCCTCAGAGCTCAACTCTTCAGGTATTTCACAGCAGCACCTGAAGACACCGAAAAGAAAAGGTTTCGCAAAGAAGGCCTGTTGGATTTAATAGGAGCTGCGGTCTGCAGGCCTGGGGCAGCGAGGCGGCTGTGCCCGAGGGAGCGGCGGGGACACGGGCCCGAAGGCGAAGGGACACGGGCCCGAAGGCGAAGGGACACGGGCCCGAAGGNGCATGCGCGGCCCCTGCAGCGGGGGGGGGCTTTTGTGCCGCTCTCTGTTCCCCCTCCCTGTCCCGGCTGTGTCCTTGTGTCCTGCCCTTCCCACGGCGCTAATATCCCTAACCAATTGATTGCACGCCGAACGGGAAACGTTCTAAAGATTCATCTCTTAACTGAAAGTGACTTTCGGATTAAAAAGAAAAACAAAAAAAACCCCAAACACTTGTGAGCTCAAAGGCCATCCAGCAGGTTACCAAAGGCTTGTGTCACACTGAGTTTTCTGGAAATAAACAGCCGCTGGTGCATCCCTGCGGTCACACACATCTGGGGAATGGCTTAATGCCCGCTTCTCCCGGTGCTGGGCAGCCCACGGGCAGCTGGGTATCCAATGCCTGCTGCCGGGTATCCAATCCCTGCTGCCCATCATCGCATCAGCCGCACCGGCGTTCCTACCGGGCACCCAGCTTCGCTCGCAAGTAAGGAATATTGGTAATTGTTTGCCCCTTAACTTTGCAAAAGAGTGAAATCTTTTGGAGTTACATCCACAGTTAAGAAGTTTTAGTATCAGAAAACCTGTCAAGTTGGAATGGGGTGGGAAAACTCAGAATAACATGACTGTAAGTATCCTTTGTCCGTATATGTTCACTTAGATACCTTTTTTNCCCCGGCGGCGGCGCTGCCTCACAGCCGAGGGCTCCGGCCTCGCACCGCCCCGGAGCGGCGGCGTGCGGCGCTCCCTCACCTTTTCCTGAGGCGGGCACCAGCT
The DNA here is from genome assembly GCA_013400415.1 of Scytalopus superciliaris. Lineage (NCBI taxonomy): Eukaryota > Metazoa > Chordata > Aves > Passeriformes > Rhinocryptidae > Scytalopus > Scytalopus superciliaris. Next base: position 231,340 of record VXBX01002561.1, read on the forward strand.
TCCACATCCTGGAGCTGCGGCCGGGANTTGTGAGCTCAAAGGCCATCCAGCAGGTTACCAAAGGCTTGTGTCACACTGAGTTTTCTGGAAATAAACAGCCGCTGGTGCATCCCTGCGGTCACACACATCTGGGGAATGGCTTAATGCCCGCTTCTCCCGGTGCTGGGCAGCCCACGGGCAGCTGGGTATCCAATGCCTGCTGCCGGGTATCCAATCCCTGCTGCCCATCATCGCATCAGCCGCACCGGCGTTCCTACCGGGCACCCAGCTTCGCTCGCAAGTAAGGAATATTGGTAATTGTTTGCCCCTTAACTTTGCAAAAGAGTGAAATCTTTTGGAGTTACATCCACAGTTAAGAAGTTTTAGTATCAGAAAACCTGTCAAGTTGGAATGGGGTGGGAAAACTCAGAATAACATGACTGTAAGTATCCTTTGTCCGTATATGTTCACTTAGATACCTTTTTTTATATTTTCCTACACTTCCAAGAGAAATTATCAGTCTCCTTAATCTCTTTTCTTCTGATTTTTCTCCATCTTCTTTGCTTATTCTTTGTAGTCCGTCATAATTTTGCCATTTCAGTTTTGAACTGAGACCAGAAACATACAACATAACCTGAATGAGACGATTTCTCAGCTTTATAAAACTGTACTTAAATATTTTCTGTATTGTTGTCGTTATTCTGCCTTATTTATCTTATTGGCTTGACTCCTATGATCAACTCATATGATAAATCATAAGAAACTGTATGAATCATATAAACCCCTTTATAATGTTTATACTTAATTTTTCCTGCATTTATCCAATTTAATTTTATTTTTCTGGTATCATGGTTTCCCACTCATTTACCTTCTAGACTTTGTGAGTTCCTGCTGTCTGACTGATGTAGCTGTCTGTCCTTTAATATTTGTTGGTTTTCTAATTGTTTCTTTTTTCAAATCACAAATAAATGATTCAGCAGAGTTTGAAACTTAGAGACTATCAGAGCAGAAAGAGACATTTCAGATACTCATATGGATTGCAGGCTTAACTTGCATATAACTATTGAAATAGTACCACAATTGAATAAACCCCTATGAAACAATATCTAAACAGAATATCAAGGTGATCTCTCATTAAACATTTTCCCTTTACAGAAATTTAGGTCAGCATTATGTCCTTGTTTTATTCCTGACCTAGAGGTATTTTTTTTTTTCCTAAGTAGTCTTTTGTGTCAAAAGTCTCATGGACTGTTTTGAAACTTTATCATCAGGTGCTGTGCATTTCTTTCAACAAGGTATTTTAAGTTGTAAGAGCAGCATTGGCATGCACGTTTACAGTGAGAATTCAGGTTTCTGCTGAGCTCTATGTTATGCCACTTGGCTAAATCCTTGAAAGTCCAAATTACGCCTGCCAGCTCTTATATATTCATCACCTCTTAGGCGTTTCTGCAAGAGGTGATTAACACATCATTACCTTTGCAGAAGACTAGTGCTAGGCAGGCACTTTACATCATGCTTTTCCAGGTGTTATTTTTTTTAAATTACTTTTTCCCCCTACAGATGTTAGATTTAGTCTTATAATTTCTCATGTTACCTGGGAAGATTAAAAAAAAAAAAACAACAAAAACAACCCCCCCCCAAATCACAACGGATATTTTCTGCACTTTAAAATTCCTGACATGCTTTAAAACAGAGACTAGGTACTTCAGTATTTCAGTTAAGCTGTTCTTAAACTCTTCCTTCATTTGTAAATATGCATCACCCAAACTGAAGTAGAATTTTATAAAGTGGGGTAGTAGTAAGCCAATTTATTTTCCTTGTAAAATGCTAGTAGTTCTGCTTTCAATTATATTTTTAGGTTGTTTGTTTTGGGGTTTTTTTGTTGGTTGTTTTTTTCTGTTCAGTGATTACATATCCCTTGAGACTCAGTGTGTTTTGAATTAACTGATTTTAATGCAATGTTACTATGTAAATATTAGAGTGTCAGAGTCTCTGACACCTATCAGATATTCCACATGCAGTTTTAATTATACTCTGGCAATTACTCCCTAGCAGTGTGGCACTCTTGCTTCAGTGGCTGCCAGATGGTGGGCAGCACTTACAAAGATGTTAGGTACTCTAGAATTTACTGTACCAACAGAACATCAACATTTTTGTTTGCTTCTTTTTTTTTCCCCCCTAAATGTTGAACATTTACAGAAAATGGCTGTTTGGCCATTTTTATACAGGGCAATGATGACTAAGCTGTAGGATTTTTATTCTGATGCCTCTTAACTCCCACAGCAGCACGGATGGAGTTTGCCCTGAATTCTTAATTCAAAAGTTGATAGTATAGACCCAGTGATAGGTTTGTTGTCTTTTAGGGCAATTTTTTAAACTGCATAGATTCATCAAATGCGGCCTCCTCCCCTCAAAACCTGCAACTTTATTAAATCTGTACATTCTTAAAGTTTTCATACTATTCTCTACCCCTTTACCCTCTCATTCCTTACAAGCAGATAAGACTCTGCAGATTTCTCTGCTTTATAACCCAGGCTGTGCAAATGGGTAGGTACCAGCCAGTCTATGTTCTCAACACGGATAAATTCAATGTCTTGTTCTCTCAAGTCGTGAATAAGGCTTGACAGTCACAGACTACTCAGGCCTTTTCTGAACTCCACTGACAGCGCTGAATTTGAAATTAACAACCTTGATCTTTCTGGTAAGCTTTGTTTCACGGCAGTCAGCCAGTGTTGGTGTGTACACTGGAGCCAGCAAGGAATCTTTGGGCTGCCGCTGCTGCCCGCAAGTGATCTGTCATTGCACAGTCTCACCCCCAGACAGGCCCTGTGTTACCCACCCGATTTGAAATGCCAATTAGGAAACAGCTGAACTACACCTTTTCTTGTATTGCTTAAATCAAAACTCATCTCCCCTGAATACACGTGCCAAAACTTGGCCATCATGCTGAGGGTAAAGGCCATGGAAATTCCTGCGTTTGGAGTGCACAAGGTGGGGGAAAAAAAATCTTTAATTTGGTGTCCTTTAAGTAGCATTGAGTAAATCACTTGCAATAATTAAACCCCAACCCAGTGAAGCACACAGACCGAAGCTAGCATGCTCTGACCCTAGCAGCTGGAAGTGGAGGTGCCAGGGTGGTGGCAGTGGCCCGGAACGTGCCCGTGTTGTCCCAAAATAGGTTATTTCTCCCCCTGTGCAAGAAGCCAATCTACACAGAGTGAAGGTATTTGATTTATTTACAGTTCTGTGCAGAAAGGGGTGCTGGGTGATAAATCCACAAAGCCAACACAACTTCCAAAACTTTTCACTGCTTATACATTTTAGCAAACAAAGACATTAATGTCCATTTTTTACAAGAATACTCTCATTAATGAGTAGTCTAGCTTCAATTGGTTAATGATTTTTTCACTTCTCCAGCTGATTAATCCGCAGGCTCAGTCTTTTTCTTCTTTTGTGTCCATGAGGGCTCTCCCCCTAACAGAATTACCTTTTACACAATCAGAGCTGACTTCAGCAGTTGCTGCGTCGTCTTTATCAGTTTTTTCCTTGTCTTCAGGTTCTGCGAAATGTGCTTCTGGTCTGTAATTCCTGCATTCCTTGTGCCCACCATCAGTGGTACATCCTTCTCCCCAGGCTTCGTTGTTAGTCTGCCGTCTGAGATTGCCGAAACGCGGCGAGCCCTAAACCTTAACAAGACAAGTCTATCGACAAGTAATTTGTCTTTCTAGCACCCGGACATCACTTAGAGCTTGCTTGTTAGCCGCTGTTTCATGTCCTTTCTTGTTGATTAGGCTTGAAAGTATAAAAAGATCAAACATCAAAGACCACCCTTTCTTAAGAACACTTTTACATGTTCCACAAGTGCAATACTTGGGGGGGCGGCGGGCGAGTCCCGACTGGGCGCTGCGGGGGCGGCCTGAGGTTCCCGGATCGCCGCGGCTCGGCCGGGAGAGGCGGTGGATCCCGCCCCGGTGCCGCCCGGNTCTCGTCGGAGCCCCGCAGGTGTGCGGGCCGAGCGGCCGGGGCGCGGCCTCCGCAGCCCCCGCGTCTCCCGGGCCCGTGCGGGCCGCGGGCCCTGGTGTCGCCCTTTGCCCCCAATACCAGAGCTGTGCGGGCCCGTTTGGGTAACGTGGTGTCAGTGTTGCTGTCCAAGCAGTGCCGCGGTCGGCTTGTGACCGCCGTGACCTTATTGCAAGCCTTCCACTGCCCGAAGGGAGCCTGCAAGAAATCTGGAGGACTTTTTACAAGGGCATCTACTGGACGGGACAGGAGGGAATGGATTCAAACTGAAACAGTAGGTTTAGACTAGGTATGAACAGATTGCTGGGAGAAGTGTGGATGCCCCATCTCTGGAAGTGTTCGAGGTCAGGTTGGATGGAGCTCTGAGCAGCCTGGTCTAATGAAAGGTGCCTCTGCTTGGGGCAGGGGTTTTGCAACTAAATTATCTTTAATGTCTTTTCAATCCAAACAATTTTGTGATTGCGTGGGAGTTGTGGAGGCCCTTTCTAGTGAGTTTTCCCTGGGCATAGTGCTTGCCCATAGTGTTTCTGAGATGGCTTTCTGCAGGAATTTCACAATTCACTTCCACCTCCTGGATGATGGTTATTCTTTGGTTTGTCTGTGAGTTGAGTGTTTGTTGGAGGGGATTNCGCGGAGCCGCGCAGGGCCCGGCGGCGGAAGATGGCAGTGGCAGCGGCGGTGGGGCTGTGGCGGCGCGGGGTCCGCGGCTGCGGCTTGGCTCGCACCGGGCGGGTAAGGCGCTCCCTGGGACGGAGGGCGGCCCGCCCGCCGGCTGAGCGGCACCCGGGGCTGCCCTGCCGCGGCNCCGAAGGGAGCCTGCAAGAAATCTGGAGGACTTTTTACAAGGGCATCTACTGGACGGGACAGGAGGGAATGGATTCAAACTGAAACAGTAGGTTTAGACTAGGTATGAACAGATTGCTGGGAGAAGTGTGGATGCCCCATCTCTGGAAGTGTTCGAGGTCAGGTTGGATGGAGCTCTGAGCAGCCTGGTCTAATGAAAGGTGCCTCTGCTTGGGGCAGGGGTTTTGCAACTAAATTATCTTTAATGTCTTTTCAATCCAAACAATTTTGTGATTGCGTGGGAGTTGTGGAGGCCCTTTCTAGTGAGTTTTCCCTGGGCATAGTGCTTGCCCATAGTGTTTCTGAGATGGCTTTCTGCAGGAATTTCACAATTCACTTCCACCTCCTGGATGATGGTTATTCTTTGGTTTGTCTGTGAGTTGAGTGTTTGTTGGAGGGGATTATTGTTTTTTGTTTAAACAGTTTTCTGGCTTTTTTATATCTCTATTTACACCTGAGGCTTAATTTAAAACCCTGACCTTAAATAGTGGAATGATTAATTTGAGTGGATCTTGCCGTAGAAGCCCCTTGTGCAAGCTAGTAACGAGACGATAGCAGTCTTATGAAAAGATTGCTGAATTATACCAACTTCACTGGCTGCTGGATATCATTACAGTAGTTTATTAGTCTTGGTGCAGTCTTCTGTCTGTGCCTGCTATGGCCTATTTCCTAATTTTCCTCCTTCAAGCAGAAGGAAAGCTGATTGCATGGTTTCTGTGGGTGAGCAAGACCAGTGGGCGATGTCTGTCATGTCAGAGAGCACCTGATCAGGGTGTCTCAGTACTGTGTAGGGGTCATCTCCCTGTCCTGAAGGAAGAGCAAGTCCAAATGCACGATTTGCAGTCTTTACCTTCAGCTGAGGTTCTCTAGAGGGAGCTTTTGTCCTGAAGAGGGATGAGCAGGGGACTAAGAAAGTCCCAAAAGGGGACCTTCACCACACTCCCATTTCCTAGAGGCTTAGTAGTATTCTAGTACTCTGTCAAAGTATGCAAATTATATTTTCACTGTAGAATTAAAAAAAAAAAAAGTGTTTTATGAACTTTACAATTTTTTAGTGGCATATCTGATCTAAAGAATTGTATTATTTCAGAAGAATGTGATGTTCTTCAGGTTTTCCTTTTGGTCTGCTTGTGTTCCTTAGAACCCCATTTGGTTTCCTTTTTTTTTTAGTTTTTGTGACAAGCTGTTGCACCTAGCTGAAGAGTCCAAGTTCCAGAAAGAATCCCTAAAGTACACACACTTGATATAAATGCTCTAGGACTTAATTAAACTGCTTTACTTTTGTGATAGTTCTAGCTTTAGTTCAGGCTTTACTGTCTGAATTTTGTTCTACATAGCACCCACAACTCTGATCTTGTGTAACAATCCTGTATACAAAATGAGAGGAAACTGTAACTTTTCTCTTTGTTTCTTTCAGTTTTTCAACTGTGGGCCAAATGTTTTGCATCAAGACAGCAGTGCACCGCAAGCTGCATTCTTTTCACCTCTTCAAAAAGTGATGTTGCCACCAAATACCTTCCAAGGGAAAGTGGCCTTTGTAACTGGTGGAGGTACTGGGCTTGGCAAAGGGATGACAACAGCTTTGTCCAGTTTAGGTGCCAAGTGTGTTATAGCAAGCCGGTAAATATTAATGAAGATGTTTTAGAGCTTTCATTTAGTACCGAATGCTGAATAGATCTGTTTTCTTTTTAATAAACTGGAAAAATTTATTCTACTTCAGTGCACTTTCAAGTTATAATGTCATATGCTACATCCTAGAAACTTGCAGATCCATCTGCATATGTCTAAATGTGTAAAAATTAATAGGAAGAAATAAACTAAACATGTTTCCATGATAAGTGGCATCAAAATAAACAACTCTGAATATTAGACATAAATTCAACTAAAGTCTTAAAAAGAACAAAATATTTCAGTGGGCACTATCGAACATTTTATATGTATTATGATAGGTGTTCTTGATACAGATTTGAATTGCAATAAAGAATTAAAGCCATTCCTCTTCTGACTTAAACAAGAGCCCTGATTTTCCCTTGATGAAGATTATCTTTCTACAGCTGTTTTAAGTAGCACTTCAGTGAAGTCTGTAAAAACAACCTCATTTTTCATCAAAACAAACAGAAGTATTGTGACATTCATCCAAACAGTGGTTTAGTTAGTTTTAAATCTCAATGCTCTTGTCTCTTCTTAATGCTAGTAGAGTAGTAGCTAAAACTGTATGTGGAGATTATGCATTCTGAAAGAAAATATTTTTTCTAGCTTGTGATGTGATTAGCTTTAAATAATCTCTTACTGTAGTCACTTCTGAGTTGCTTGAAGTAGCAATAACCAGAAAGTACTTAGATTTAAAGTATTCTTTCATAAAGTTAGTGTCTAAACATAGTTTTAATCTTATAGCTCTGTTTTTGGGAAAATCAGTAACATGCATGTGCACAAACACATTTTAAGTAATAGCTCATATTTGCTCAGAAAATAATGAGAATTTATTAATCTTAATGGTAATTGTATAACTGAAATAAGAGATGTTGTCTACTTATTTCTAGGAAGCTTGATGTTTTGAAAGGAACAGCAGAAGAAATTGCTTCTAAAACAGGGAATAAGGTAAACTTTTACAGAATTGTCAGTGTATTACTTATTGTACTTTATGTGTTTATAGAATTCTTTTGCATTTATGTGCTTCTGTGGACTTACTTATTTTAAGAGTGATGTAGTTTTCAAGGCTTACAACTGCTTTTCCATTATTATATAGGTTCATGCTGTCCAGTGTGATGTGAGAGATCCAGATTCAGTTAAGAATGCTGTTGCCGAAACAATTCGAGTAGCAGGACATCCTGATGTAAGTGTTGTAGGGAAAAAACTTCATTCTTCATCACTGAAAATGCTCTTCATAGTAGCTATGAAGAAAATTACTATGAAAGAAAGTTAATGGAATCTAAAGAGACACTAGGCAGAATAGTGGCAGTATTTCTACTAACTAGTTACTCTGTTCCTCTGATTCTTAAAATACTTAGAGGCCAGATAGACAAAATATTGCTATCCTTACTCTGCAGACTAACATTTTCTCATTTCTTTTAAACAGTAGGACAATTCTGATGGGATTCTTTGAATTGATTAAGTGAACACAATATTGCCCCTAAATCTTCCTGGAAGGTGACTTACCTATGTTTACTGAATTACACCTGTTGCTTATTAACAGAATGTCTCTCAAATTAGAAATGGAAGTAATCACAAACATCTTTGATCCTTGCTTAGTTTATTAATATACACAAGGAAGGTCCAAACTTAAAGATTAATTTCTTGTAAAAATCCAGAATAAAATGTCTTCTTCAAGATAAGCATTTGTTCTTTAATAGTTTGGCGCAAAACACAGAACTCTTTACATCAGACTGTGAGAAGGGTGATGTGGTGGAGTCTGAAAAGTGCCAGGCACCAAATTTTGATTTGACTGTGAGATCACAGCTTTGATCCTACTAGCTGATAGGAAGTGTGGTGATGATATTAATATCATTGTAAAGGATAGTCAGATTTAAATCTGTTTACTGTAGATTTCGAATTGTATGTATATTGTAGAGAATTTGCACTCATCAGGAGCTTCCTGTAGATGTGGCAGAGAAACTACTCAATTCTAAGTATAGTGAGAAGTGGAGAAACTATTTCTTGCAGCTGTTTGCTATAACAGTTCTAGAAATAAGGGAGCTCACTGTACTGATTCGTAGACAAGGTATCTACTTGACTACTGCTAAATGCTGGTTTTGGCCAAAACACATCATGATCTCCAGATTTTAAGTGTGTGCAGAAAGGGAGGAGACTTCTTTTCAGTACACCAGTAATTTTCTGAATAGATACTTCCCATGACTTGTTCTTTACAAGCATTTCCTTTCCCTTTAATTTCACATGTTGTTTGTTTAAGATAGACTGCAGAGTAAATTGAATATTCAGTTCTTTTTGTCCAGTTTTTCTCTTAATGACAGACATGAGATGTAAGTTTATGAATACTGCAAGCCTGACTAGTATTCCCAGCCACTGTGCATGTGAGGTGAGATTTCAAAGATAGAAGTTAATGGCAGTATGATAGTCCTTCTAGTTTTACTTTGTTCATACTGTCCCCAAGACCATTACTTCCAATTAGAAAGCAATCATTCTTTTGTTGTGGATTATTTTGCCATCCTGTATATTTCAGAGATCATATCATGCAGTCCTCAGTTCATGAGTTTATTATTGTGCCTTTGCTGTATTTATTCACTGATTCAAATAACCTCCTCAGTATCTTGTGCTGTTTGGATTTTTTGATTTCATACTCCATGAAGGCCTTTAAATTGTATTTGCTATCCTTATGTATAATTTATGACTCTTGTATTTTACTAGTTTTATATTCAGGTAGTATGTGTTGTGCTATGTTTTGTTACTGAAAATTCTGATGTTTTCATTTAGCCTGGAAGTTCTTCAGAGCTTTATGTGCAGACCTACACGAATTGAGGTGTATTCCTTCAAAAACACACCCTTTTATTGCTTCAACATATTATACTACTAAATATGCAAGGTCCAACCACATAAGTTTTGGTTTAAAGGCTGCTTATGTGATGCTTAGTCCCCTTAAGAAAATGTTACCAACTTCCTAGTTAGGAGGGCTAAGCAGATGATAAAGTGAAAGTATCCTCTGCCTAGTTACTGTTTATAGAAAGGCAGTGGTATACATCTATTCAGTGAAAGTTTTGTAGCAATTGCTTGCAGTACACTGTATCATAATGTCATTGTCACGACTGATTTGATTTCTTGTTATGCAGGGTCAGCTAATTCAGACTTTAGTTACTAGGTTGCCCAGACTTCTTTTACTTTTATTCCCATGCATCCATTATAGTAAATATTTGTGACATTGGAACTTGGTGGAGGCAGACTTTTCTGTTAGGATGGACTTGAGACACTATGGAAACTATCAAGTCACCCTCTACATCTACAGTTCTCCAGTACTAGACTAGTAACTACAGTAGTTGGGAAATACAGCTCATTTTCTGTTGCTGATACATATCTATTCTGCAGATGTAAAATTTCCTAATAGATTATTTTCTCTATCCCCCACCCCCCATACCTCTTTTGATGAGGATATTTTTACTTTTGTATCTGGAAACACTAAAAAATTGCTTGTAAATTCTTTGCTTATGTCTCAGGAAGAGTTCTTTTTAGTTAACTCTCAAATCTTCCTTCATGTGTTTCAGGTTGTGATAAACAACGCAGCTGGAAACTTTATTTCCCCTTCTGAACGACTTTCTGCTAATGCATGGAGAACGATAACCGATATTGTACTTAATGGTACTGCTTTTGTAACTCTGGAAATTGGAAGGGAGCTCATTAAAGCACAAAAAGGTATTTTAAGCATTGTGACATATTACTACTTGCTTTCCTTGCCTTACTATTATTAGAGTAGTTGCAAAAGAAACAAAATTTTTAATGTTCTTCTAGAAAGGAACTTCTATTTCAGTGAAAACTGTACTTAAGTATCACACAGTAGATCTGGCTAACAATTATTTCATTGTAGCAATTGGCCTCAGAGGCCATGAGGTTGAAAATAAAGATGGGATTGCAAAGTTCTAGTTGTAAAACATTTTTAAAATTAAAAAAATAAGGTTTTGTGTAAAACTGTGTTGAAATAATACTCTTCTATTTGCACTGTATTTCTCTAACTTCTGAATTAGTTGAATTTCTCCAAAACTCCTCTCCAAAAAGTATTCAATGAGTTTATACTATTTAATTAGAACAGTATAAATGTTAAACAGGATATATAAATATAACTTATAAATTATGTGTATATATAAATTATAAAGTTATAAAAGCAAATGTTATTTTGGTAGGTCTGTAACAGTTTTTGTTAGTATATAGGTATGTCCCTTGTATATTTTAGCAACACATGAAAAAGTCATTCCACCATTCTAATGCTGATATTCCCACATTATAAACCCATCCCCAACTCTGACTTACTGTATAATTGTAATAGTAATAGTTTGCCTTATGGCCTTCCAGGTGTATGAAGTGTCCCTATATAGTAATGTGAAATATTACTTTCCTTCCTTCCGTCCTCAAATTTGCTAAAATTCAGAAGTCATTCACCTTCTCATTGTCTTTTTTCTTTCACTTCTAAGCTTCCCAAACACATGAATTTCTTTTGCTGTTACTTGCATGCCTTCTTTCTAGGGGATTCCATCTGTAAGTAAGACTTTTTATTTAAGGCTTTCTTTGAGACGTGTTTTTGCAAGTAAATCAAGCATACCTCTTTGTCCTCTCATTCTCCACCTTCATTTTGTTTTTATTTGCTTGGGTTTTTTTAATTTTTAGCAGATACCTTAGTTTCTGATGTGATGGTGGTGCTATCTAATGCAAATATTTTAGAGCAGTCTGTGAGGGTATTACGAATCTGACAGTTTCTAAAACATTGCCACATCTTTTAGGTCTGCAGTGTGAGCTACATTAAATCTAATGTAGTAAATAAGAACTTTTCTGCTTTTACATTCCCAAGTTTGTGCTGGTATTTAAAAGGAATTTTTATTCTGCTAGTGTGTTATTTATTTATTATTTTTACAAAGTGGGTGAAGTAAATTGCCCAGTTATTGTCCATTTTATGAGTATAGGCTGTACAAATAAAAGTTGGTTATGAACTGAAGTGTACTTTAAACCTCAGAGCTGTAAATTTTTCAGTTATTTTTCCTTCTTTATTAGGTTCACCTAACTCATCTCTGCTCAAAATGTTTCTTTGCCTGCATTGATTTTTCTTTTCAGAGTCTCTCAATGTAGACTATGTTTTCATAAGCAAGGGACCATGTTTCTGGGTATCTGCTGACATTTAAATCAGTGATTGTTTATGGTTCTCTTTAGTTTCTCTCCTGTAACATAATTGTAATTCTTTACCTGAGTCTCTACATACAATCTATCAGTAACGTATATTGTTTTAGAAGTATCCCCTGAGTAGCTCTTCTAATTAAATTATTTTAAAAATATAGTAAGTAGAACAGTTATTTTAGTTACTCTGGTGCAAGTAGTGAACTATCATTCCTTGTCCTCCTTTTCCTAGTTGAGTAAGCTCATGCTGGTCATTGACCAGGGAGAGTTTGCAGGATTCTGTAAAAGAAAGATTAAATCAGCAGTTTCCATTATTTTCCAGAATGTTTTTTGCTGTATCTGTTATAAAATACAGCATATAAAAGAAAGTAGTCTCTTTATAACAGAATTCATTGTGATGATAATGCGGGAAGTTAAGCAGGTTAACTTTGTAATAGGCTGTACTGCAGAAAAAGCTTCTGAAAATGTCGTTAATTTTTTTTTTCTGTATAAACTTTAATTCAAGCCTTCAACGGTGTCACTTTAAGATTATGTCAAACCTAATAGTTAATGCTGATTTAATTTCTCTCTTTCCCCAGTCAGGAATTGATGAAATTAGGGCACAGTACCTGGTTACTGACAACTAGACTAGTGCAGCTTCTGAAAAAATACTGCAAGATCTTAGGCCTTCCTTCACTCCAGTTAGATTAATTTGTGCATTAAATTCATTATCAGTACAAGTCTGAGGATTTAGACCTTTGGAGCCTAATCAATAACTATCTTACCTGGAACAACTCTTTAACAGTCATGCAAAAGAGGGAACTGAAATAAAAAGGCTTGAAAACAAAGCTTCCAAGACTATATTCCTAAAACACCTTTTCACAGCCCAGAGTGAAATGGCATCCCTAATACTTGAACTGCAAGCTTCTGTACCACTGATGGTGCTTTCACCTTATGTTCAGAGTTTGATCTTCATGTACTTTTATATTTGTTTGGTGTGGGATTTTTTTTAAAATGTGTTTGCAACTTCTAGGAGCAGCATTCCTGGCTATTACAACAATTTATGCTGAGAGTGGGTCAGGATTTGTGTTGCCAAGTGCCTCTGCCAAAGCTGGTGTAGAAGCAATGAGCAAGTGAGTAATACAGCAAAATATGTGTTCCAGTTTTCACACACTTGAGATAGAGTAATTGGTTTATAAAAATGGAGTTAGTTGGTATAATCCTCCTATTCCATTGTACCACATGAGATCCTTCCAGGCTCCAGTATTTTAGCAATATCTTAGTATGCTGACAGCTTCTTACAGAAAAAAATTAACTGTTACTATTATCATAGTTTTTATCACAAAGCCAAGATAAAGACAAGTAGAACTGCTACTTTTGGCAATAGCAAGTCCAAAGTTTCTGTTTTAAGGAGTTTTGATACTCAGTTTGTCTTACATTCTCATAGGTCAACCAGCAGTTACAGACTGTTATTAGGGGAACTGTTCGAGGTCCACAGTGTCTTCCATGTTCTTTTGTCTCAGGAAAAGATGTATTTGGGTGCAGTATACTGTGGCTTCACCTCTATTTAGTTTGATCAAGAAATTTGTTTCCTATCACTGTTTTAAATTAAAGTCTGCAGTTACCCTTAATTCAGAACAATATTGTGTAATGCATTCATGTTACTCAGCAAACAAATGGATTTCTGTCATTATTAACTTCAGGTTAGTCCTTCGTACTGCACAGATCTTCCTCTGCACTTCGGCAGAAGGAATTGAGTAGTTTGGCAGCTGTGTAGTAATTAGAATTCTTTATCTGGAAAAAAACAAGGATCTGACTAGTTGTCTTGATTTCTGTCCTGTAGAGCTGTAACTGAAATGTGTACTTTTCAGACTTTATGACTCATTTAATTCATTCACCGTAGTAAATCATCTATTCTGAAATACTTGTTATACGGAGAAAATATCATAAAGCAAAATTATTCTAGTGGTCCTATTTTAGAATGTATCCTCTGTTTTGTGTAATTTCAAAACCCATAAAGCGAGAGCTATATTGAAAATGTTAGAAATGTATGCTTGTGGGATAGTCTAAATTTCCAGAGAAAGATGATGGCCTAGCAGTTCTTTGTCAAGGAATTTAGGTGCCGAAATCATCTGTCATTTGCAAGGGAGAAAGAATTACTCCTTAATGCTGCTCTATCTGTGATGCATCTATTAAATCAATATTCCTCTGTTCATGAATGAGATTTTTTTTTTTTTTCTTCTCTGAAATGTTTTTTTTTTTTTTAAGAACAAGAAAAACCCTTAAGTAGAAATACCTGTTTCAGGCAAGTTCTAATGTTGTTTTTTCTGAATAGGATTATTAAAATATTATGTTTAAAATATTGATGCATTCTGTTAATGAATTTTTAGGTCTCTTGCGGCTGAATGGGGTAAATATGGCATGAGATTCAATGTGATTCAACCAGGTCCAATAAAAACAAAGGTACATAGCATGAAGTGAAACTGAGCTTCAAATATCCTTTGCAGTAGACTTAACTTTAAGATAGTCTAACCTTCTCTATAGCTGTTAAATTAAAGTATGATTTCCTCGGTAGCCAAGACTGTGCTGGAATATTGAACACACTTCCCATTCACGTGCCATTGCCACTGCCCCTTTTACTACAATTGACATAAACTGAACCTTTTTGAGTATTTCAAAGAATTTATATATCAAAACACTTAATGCCAATTCTTACCAACTGTTTGTACCTAGTTTGTCAAGTGAAGGGAATTCTTACACTTGCTGGAGTAAAGTGTCTGTTTCTACCTTAACTCCTAATTTTTAAACAAAATATCTCATCAATTCCAAAATCTCAGGATCTCTTTTAGGTATATGAGAAAAGAATCTCGCTAGTTTTGTTGAAAATCTCAAAACTGAAAAACTAAGTCAGCAAGGAAATGAGAAGCTTTGCTCTGAGGGAAAAGGAGAACTGGAGGGTTTGAAGGAAGTAATGCAGACCAACTGGAACAGGAAGAATAAAGAAAGCAGTCCTGCAGGAGGAGAGAGGAGGATCCGTTTCCCATTGAATCAAATTATTAGAATTATGAGCAGTAACAGATAATAATGGTATTGCTACTACCTGTAAAATGTTTCTCAGTTGGTTTTACTGTTGTCTTGGGAGTAGGAGTGTAGAGTTGATTTTCTTTTTACTTTTTTTTTAACTTTTTTTCCTTTTTTCCCCATTTTGCCCCTCTCGTCAATTTTAGGTGCAGCACTATACAACTTCTTTTTCTTTACATTCAAATTAGTTATAGCTAAGTGGCAGAATCAACAGGGTTGTAACAATGTTGAAATAACATTACAAGATCAGATGAAAGTCCTTCAGGTCACGTATGTTGTGGATTTTTAGGCAAGAGTAGAAGAAAAACATTTAATGACATTTCTTCTTTGTGTCATCAGTCTCTGGCATTCTATAGCCTGGGGAGTTTGATGCAATTGGTGTCTCTTCATATTGCAATTATCTTGGTAGATTTTACTCTTCCAGTACTTTGTCCTGTTTCTTTTTGAATCCATATGACTGTTTAGTATCCACTGTATCACATAGTGAGATCTCTTTGATTTACAGATTCTCATAATTTTTGGCAAGTTAAGTGCTTTAGGTGTCAATATTACTACCTCCCCTTAATGTTTCTTATGTAAATGAATAGTGTATAACACTTGAGATCCTGTGTGTTCCTAACAAGTGCTGTATTTGTCACACTTGTTCCAAGTTAAAATTTCCCTGAAAGCATAAAAAGGCTTTACTTAAGACAGCATATTGCAAAATCAAGGTTTTCTGCCTTAGGGACTGTATCCTTTTATTTAAAAAATACTGCTGTAAGTCATGATGGGAGAAGAAAAAGGCATACAAGCTCAATAACGTTAAGTTTATAAACTGGCTTTTAAAAACATGGCAATAGAAGACTTAAATGGCATGACTACAGCAATGATTACAGTGTGCTTTAACTCTTAACTTCAGTAACTTAACATAAATGTTACTGTTGCATTTCTAATATTACATGAGGAGATTGTTTCCTTGTGGAGGAGCCAGAAGAACAAAAAAACCCTTCTATTTCGCATGCCATTTTAAGCTAATCAAATACTAAAACTTCCAGTGGCTCACTTTAGTTCTAGCAGTTGCTGCAATTTAACGGGACTTGATCTTTTTTCTTTTACATTTTATTTACTCTGTCATATATATTTTATTTCGTTCTCTCCCCTGTCCATGCAGCAATTTTGAGTCTTGCTTATTTCTTCAAATGTTTACCACAATGAGAAATAAAAATCATTAATCCCTTATGTTTTTCACAGATATGTGGTGGGTGAGTATCCTAGAGGTGTCAAATTGTAGTTTAACATCCTCAGTAGATGCATATCAGTGCAAAAAGAATAAATTTTCTCTTTGCTACTCCCTACTTTTTTATGCTACTCACAAAGAGGGTGTACTCACAAATGTTAACTTCCATATTGTGTATGTGGAGTCAAATCTCTGTTGGATTTTATTTTCTGATGTAGTTCTGACTTTAACGTTTCTCTTAATTCTCAGGGTGCTTTTAGTCGTCTTGACCCAACAGGCACGTTTGAGAAGAAGATAATTGAGAGGATTCCCTGTGGTCGTCTGGGAACTATAGAAGAAATTGCAAATCTTGCTGCCTATTTCTGCAGTGACTATGCAAGCTGGGTTAATGGAGCAGTGAGTTTCTTGTTTATACAATTAAGTCAATGATGGTGTGAGTTTTGCTGATATTTTTTAAATCAGTGGTTTCAGAAATGAAGCAAAACATCTTCCTTTGAAATCCTTTACAAGTATTATTCACCTTTTAATTGCAGTGCATGTTAGTTAGTACCTTTAAAAAGAACTTTCATTAAAAGATTGAACTGATAATTTTGAGCATGGGGTTTTCTCACCCAAATCAGTAAAAATTACTTTCACAGTTCATAACAAGGGAAGACCAGAGAAAACCTACTATTACTAAATACACTGTTTATGCTTTTCCTAGGTTATTAGAATGGACGGTGGAGAATATGTTTCTATGGCAGGAGAATTCAATGATTTGAAAAGGGTATTTATTTCCTTTCTTTCTATTTTACATTCAGTCACTCTGATGTGTAATTATTATATGGAATTCCAATAAAATCCTCTTTTCTTTTATTAGGTTACCAAAGAGCAGTGGGATATGATGGAAGCAATGATTAGAAAAACAAAAGGCTCTTAAAGTATGTAACTGTATGGCGGAGGTTCTTGGAAATGAACTACTACTTTTTCATGAATGTTTAGAAATAACCAATTGAGAAATAGCCTTTAAGATCTTTTGTATGCTAATTTTAATAAAATATTTTGAAATTGTTATATTTTGAATATAGCTTGTACATTTTTCCCATCTAAAATCTATTCTGTTGCCAACAGTGAACAACAGTTGGTACCTGAAATTTTACTGTTCTTTAGATTGTCTTACACAGTCATGGACTACACTTAGCCGTTTTTTTTTTTTCCCCTTACCTTAGAGGATTTTTTTCCACAGATATATGCAAGTGTCTCTTAATATTGTAATTCTAATATAATTTTAGCACTATCATAACTGAATGTAATTACGAAACTGCAGGAAAAAACCCACCAAAAAATTAAGTCCTAATCTTCACACTTCAGTAAAAAGTCCTAAATCTGCAAATAAAATTTCAAATTTTTAGCAGGACTACATACACTGAGATGGGATGTAACTCCTCTGGTTACTTACAAAATTTTGAAATGCATAACTGTCTTGGTCTCATCTTTTGTGACATTTTCAGTCTGTTAATTAGCTTAGGCTGAACTTTAAAATTGGCATTTAAGGACCTGAAATGCCTTTCTAAGGAGCTCACTCTTTGTCATGATTAAGTCAATGTTCTTGAAAATGAGAAACTAAAAATCATTTGCAGTTAACATGTGTGTGCTTAGCGGAGTCTGTCCATAAAAAGTGGTTTATTTAAGTCTAGTAATGGACATGGGTAAATTGGGACTGAAAGTGTTGATACCTCATTTGTTAAGATTTGCAGAAAAATCCCTGGGTTTCATTTGCATTCATACACTGGTACTAAAGAAACCTTAAGATGGCATTAACTCTGAATCTAGTCAGTTTATCCATCCCAAATAAGCAGGTGATAAAAAAATTGCTGTCCCTCTTTTAGTATTACATTTCAAATTAGGGAGTTGCTAGTTGTTTTCCCTCCTGTTTCAGACAATTGCTGGAATTCTTCAAAGAAATTTTCAGGCTCTGGCCTTTACAGCCTGAAATTAATGTGTGATTTTTTTTTGTCTAGTGTTTAACCAGAGCTCCAGACTGTCCATACACACAAGTGTGTATATAGCTTTGTGTGCTTTGAGACTGATAACAGTGATTTAAGAGTCAGGACCATAGAAGCAGTTCACGGATGTCTTCTTCCAGGTGCTGCTGCTGGTCATGTATTTTTTTCTCACAATTCAGGACATACTTATATATGCCCACATCTTACTTTGAAGTAACTTGATTGCCTTATTAAAAATCTGAAACAAGCTAATATGTGTTCTGCCTAAAATATGAACTATACTAGTGCAGGCTGTTGTGTGCCAGCTTTCTCCCATGGATGATGGTCCTGTGGGGGATTGAATAGCACCTCTGGCACTGATAATAAAACAAAGCAAATGTATTTATCATAGAAGCCTTGAAGGTGTCTATAGAGTATAATGCAAAGGTTTTTTGTAGTATCTTGGGTTTGTGTCGCGGTCTAATTACACGTCCTCCATTTTGGGGTAAAAACAAAGGCATTTATTGAAGCTACATCTCACAATATATAGTGTTAGTAGGCAATTCATTATAATTAAGGGGCTGGGTTATGATAAACATGAGAAGAAGCATAATAATCAAAGGAATACATTGTTAACTAAAAGGAGGGGAAGGGAATGTGTATTTAATTGTATTTATGACCATGAGGTATAGAGAGGGCAAATGGTGACACAAAACAGACTTCAAACAAGTTAGGGAGTACACATAAACTGCAGCCAGGCATCCTTGAAGGTACAGTGAATAATGGACATGTGGAGGCTTGTTTTAGGCCTTATCTTACTGAGGGACTCTCCCAGTATTTTCCCAAGGTTTTGCTGACATGCTAGTCAGGCCTTAGCCTGCCAGGCTGTTTTCTTCTCCTCACAGGTTTGGTAGGCCTGCTGTCAAGATTGAATTCTCTCATATGATCAGTGTTTTTGCCCCAAAAAGTGATTTAATTGAAAGGTTAGGCCCATATGTACAGGTTTTCGCTCATCATGCTTTGCATATACTGATATTTTTCTCTTTGTATGGGACACAGTTGCATATAAGACTTTGATACTTGAAAAAAAGGAGTTTCAAAAAAAAAAAGTACAAATATATGTTTGAGAGCTGTGGTAACATTAAGTATTTTCTGCAGTATTTAGTAGGTTATCCTCTGGATTTGGGCTGTGCATGGTCTGTCTTTTGCTTAGAAAGCAAACTTGACGAGCTCATTTCATAAATGTTTCTCTTCCACAGCAAAAGGCAGTGGCCTCCTGTGCAAAAGTGCTTAAAGAATGTCAAGTGCTTTTGCAGTTTAAAATGAATACTGCTTCTTGATCTAAAAATTGAAAAACAAAAACATCTTTTTCTTTCATTGTTATATTCATCAAAGAGATTCAGGCCAGCTTTGCATCTAAGAGAAACTCACTTAATATGCATAGTGAGCCTGTCAGGGGCTCATCAGAGTTACTGCAACATATCCTTTAAGGATGACAGGTTTTGCTTTATGTGATAAGGTGAAAATATTTAAGGGAGGTGTCTTAAAGCTTGTCTTGTAAATAGATACTGGGGATTTACTCAATAACAGAACATTTGTCATTTGCAGAAATGGGTATTTCTTCTGAAGTACTGTCTTCTACCTGTTTACTGTTCATACCTACATGAATTATTAATTGTAAAGTGACAAAACATTTTTAAACCATGTGTTATTCAGTAGTGGAAACAGCATATCTTCAATGTTAATGAGTAACTATAATAAGAATAGAGTTTCTTTTATCTTGCCTATACCAGTGACATCCATTTCAAATTATAGAAGTTAGTTGCTTTTAGTTTCTGAGCATTCTGTCTTGACAAGATGTATACAGTGTGTTGATGTGAGTTTCAGAATTGGCATATAATGTTTTAAGAGTTATATGTTACTATAACTTGTGAAGTATTTCCTAATATATAGACTTGGTTAAGTGAAAAAACATAACTCTGATCTTGCCATCCACTTGTGCGGGAGAATGGAATAGTCTGAGTGGGATTCATTTCCCTCATAATGAATTGTTAGTCTTGGTAGGGACAGGAAAAGAACATTACGATGAAGATTTTAATCGTCTCAAGTTTGTTTTGCCTAAATACAATTTAATTGTTTTTTCCTAAAGTAGCAACATAGGACATCCAAACTCAGGACAAGAATACGAGAAAATAGCCTTATAGCCACTGCCTAACTCAGGCATTGTCTGGTTTGGCTTCAAGGATTAGACTGTCCTGAAAAAGGCATAAAATATCCTGAAAACCCAAGTGGTGCCCAATCCATGAGCATGCTCCACAGCTGAATATTGCACAAAGACTGACATGAAACACAGTCATCACAGCTACTTTATCCCAAACATAGCAAAACTGGCAGGAGATAGTGTCCACATTAAATAAGCTGTCTTAAGTTGGCATAGTTGCCCTGAGATTGTTATATTCCTCACCCTATCTGAGATTGCCAGTGAGCCACAATGTAAAGGGAAGGATGAAAAAAAAGTACTGCTTTGTGGCCTAATCATTTTATGAAGTTGGAGGGACAGGAAGGTGGAGGAATGAGTCAGAAAAAGTGATAGTATACATAACAGTAGTCAGTAGGGTTGCAGAAGAAGTTTAATTTTCATGAATCGGGGAAAACCTTCCTGGAATCCAAATACCCTTTTAAAAATGACTTTTCCATGACCCATCAGTCAAAGGTGTTAGCACTTCCATGAACAAAACTTGGAGACACCCACAAGGGGATTCATTGTCTGTTTTCAACTGAAAAGTACATCTTGTCTCCTTGATTAAATCTTGAAATAACCCTTTTTATTTCTGCTGGTGATTTACTGTCTTCGAACCTCACTGTTAAAATGTCTTAGATAAATTCAGTGTTGTGGAAGTGGTATTGTGCTATAGGAGAGGCTTGCAATCAAGCTATAAAAATCATGTAAGGTTGCAGATGAAAGCAAGCAGTTGTAATATGTCTTCAGTATGATACCAGAACTGCTGTCAGTCTCTGGTTCTCCTGTTTCTGGGAATTCCTTCCTCCTAAATATTTCAGTTACTGTTGAGAATATTGCTAATGTTTTCCATTTCAAGAATTTGCTTTAAAACCAGAAGATACCACTAATTGGTGGGAGTTCCTGCCTGCCCATACTGGCTTCCGTGTTTATTGACACATGAATTGCACATTTATATTTACTTTTTTTCACATATTGAAAACATCTAAGTAAAGACACTGAAGGGCAAGGAAGTTTGTACCTTTGTCTAACTTCATGAAGCATTTTGTGTTGTAACTGCTAAGCATGTAATCTCACTGTAACCAAGGTAACCCCACAGTCTTTTATGTGATCATTTAATATGCAGTAAAATAAAATAGTCTTTGGGATTTCAGTGCACTGGTCTGTTTTTAAGCAGTGCAGAACAACTTCAGTTGATTTCAGGAGGGATTTGGAGGTGCTCAGCATTTCAGAAAATCAGGGCAGGTATGTTTGGTTGCCTAAATATGGATTCTATGCTTCCTCATAGATGCTGTGAGTCAGTGTGAATTTCAGTTTGCCTGCACAACCAGTGATTATAGCCATGATTTTGGTGAGGGCTTAGTATAAATGCAAAAAAGCAAACCTTGTGTAGTGAAACAAAGGCTTAATCCTTAAGTGGAGTTCAGCAGCAGAGTGTACGTATCTTGTTCATTGGCGAGGTTCATTTTGCATAAAAGCACTGCTGACTGTCAGCATCTGATCTGTATTTGACATTGGATATGGAACATGGTGTTTCAAAATTTTGTAAGCTTATGTGGGTAATCTGTTCAAAGATGCATAGCTAAGTTGTAAACAGGGAGGATTAGATTCCTGTCACGCACTGCGCATGAACTGTTGAGGACAGAACAGTGCAGCAGTGAACAAACGAAAGCCACATTACTCACTTCAAGGCTCGTGTTCAATCCCAATTAAGTTGTTGGTGAAAATTCACATGATATTCTCCATCAGCTGGGCAGTGTTAGTGACCCCTGAGGTGGGCTGAAGGACAGTGGTATGGGCACAGCTGGAAGCAGGCACTCACTTTGCCTGATCTGTTAAGGTTTATTTATGTCAACAAACACTGCATTTATAATGCCAAAGGTTGGTGAAGACTCTAATAGTTACTGTTCTTGTTTTTCACTTTCAATCTTAGTAAAAGTTTGCTGGTTTGTGCTTTAAAGCCAATAGAAAATCACTTTGATTTGAACACCTAGCACTGTGTTAAATTTTAATGTGTACATGTTTAAACTAGAATGGGCTAAAATTTTTTACAGCACACTTGTCATTTGTAGGACAGAGTATTTGTTAGCTTGAGTGCTTACTCGAATGTTTATCTTAATAAAATACGTATTTTTAGACAGTAAAATGGTTAACAGCTTGAGTAAAGTGAAACCCAGGTAGCTCTGTGTCAATCAGTTTTTCTGTCTAGCTGAAATATGGAATACTGGCACTATGTCATGTAATTAATCTTTGGGCATGCTATGATTTTACTTTCCTGTGGTCACCAGATGTCTACCAGAAGAAAAAAGCTTGCAGTCTTCCCTGTCATCACCTTTGTTTTTATTCTAAGCCTCGTTCTATCCCACCATGACATTTTTAAAAGCTCTGCCCAGGAGCGATTTAGAGAATTTAAAACCTGGAGTTTTTACAGCAGTTTTGACTTTGCACTGACACAGTAGGCACCTTTGCTGGAACTGGGGTTTTTAATTGCTGTCTTTTAGTCCAAGTTTTATTTATGAGAAATAACTGCAGGAAACAGTGCCTGTGGGTGCCTGAGACCTGCTTTCTGTGTTGTGCTCCACAGCAGAGCCAGCTAGTGGGCAGCAGCAGTAGCAGAAGGGTGGCTTCAGGACAGGTTTGTGACAGTTTACTCCTGTTCAGGAAGACAGATTCCAGTTTCTGTGGTGACTCTTTGTCAAAACACTTTAAATGCTTTATCTTCCACTTAGCAAACATCATATTTTTTACACACAAGGTTTTTTTTCTTTATACTCTTAAAATAAAGCAAAATCCAGCGCTTCAATGCACGATATGAACAATATCAATCATTTATTGTACTGATAGGCAGGTTCACTGTTCCTTCACTTAACGTACACAATTGTATTTCACATTGCATAGAGAAAAGAGGAGACAAGCAGGTGAGAAGTTAAATCACTGTGCATGGAGTGGGAGTAAAGCAGTGAGAATGAGCTAGGTTAACCTTATTTTAATTTTTTGTCTGTTTTTTTCCCAGCAAGACCCCATCCAGCACCACCTACTCCTTAACTTTCCAAGGCTCAGCCTGGAGAGAGCCCAAGGCTATTCCTGAAATGGTATTTAGTTGGCTGAGTTCACCTGAGGAATTCAAGGATTCATTTCAGTGGGAGTTCATTGAGTGTAATCCTGAAGGATCTGAGCCTCAGTGTTTTGAGACACATTTCAAATAAAATGCATTTGCTTCCATTTGTTAAATAAGATGCATAGATGCATCTGAAAAATTGTACATAGCTAACCTGGAATTGCTTCCAAACCCGTTGTACATGGAGGCAGCATAGGTTTATTGGCTTTAAGACAGAGCCCAATTTCCTTCCTTCTCCAGTACTTACTGGGAGCAATGGCCTGGACATTGATGAACTCGTCTGTCATAAAACTGGTGTAAAGTAAAAAGGGAGCCAGGCCAAAAAAACAAAGATGCAAGAAGTCAGGGCTGCTTCATAGTATAGTTTCCATAGAAAATATGTCTCTAATATAATAAAAAGCAGAGCCCACCATGTAAACTAAATTACTAAATTTTTATAAAATCTTTACTATTCTTTTTTTCATTCACTGTCAAATTTACTATTATAGACTAGTAATTCACTGTAAGATTCAAGGAGGCACATTTTTTTTAAATAGACAGTTTGTCTTTTACAGGGTACAGAAATAAGAATCCAGGAGATACACAAACTAGACACCAGCAATTTTAGGATATTAAATTTAATTATAGATTACACAGAATATGATGTAAAAACAGCAATTTACTAGAATAATTATAACCTGCAAAATGTGAAAATAGTTTAGAAAATGGATTGTCATATTCTCTGACACAGCAATAGTCATGAAAGGTACACTTATAATATATGTTAATCTGTGTATTAACTATGCTACCTGTCATTTAGCCAGGATTCCAAGACAGATTAAAGGCATTTATTTCTGAACTGCCTATATTTAAATTCAGTAAAACAGATAGATTGAAAACACTATATTTTTATCAGCTACTGCATGGAGATCTATTCCAGATAAATGCTTTGTCTATATGCTATGAATTTGTAATGAGAAGAGTAATTGTGAAACTGCAGAGTGCACAGACCTGTAAGTGGGTGGCTCAACAACTGAAAATATTAGTGCCTTGTTAAATTTTGGAAATCAGACATGTCGATGTCACTTTCCTATTTCAGACCTAGATCATATTTAATCTGAATTCATATTTTATGTTTAAAAAACACAGTTGTAATGGGAAAGATACCTGTAGATCTTTTTGTTATGTAGTTCAACAAGAAATGTTGCAAGTGTCAAAGGATATGATGACCACAGCAATGTCAGCAGGTTTAATTTTTCTCCAGCCATGTTTATGAAAGCAAAAAACCCAGCCAAAACCAAAACCAACCCTGACATATTTTAGTTTCTTTTTGAATATAGAGACTGGCCCAAACATAGACATTCTCTTTATCAATCTTATTGTTACAAAAACTGTACATTACAAACAGTATAGAAACAAACTGAAAGGAATGTGCCACACATCCTGGCTAATTTTCTATATGCAGTTTAAAAATACAGCCTACTCCCTTACAGTGCACAGTTATTGTGTAGAGTACATCACTAGTTAAGTGGACATGATAGAAGAGCTCTAGTTTTCCTCAGCACAGAGAATAAGAGCCAATTCTGCTCGGTAAAGCTTTCCTCCATCAGACAAGGCCATGATGCTTTTCTTGTATGTTGCAAGGTTGGTAATGTCTAATTCCTATTTAAAGAACAGATAATGCTTTATAATCTTGTTTAGTTATCAGCATGAACAAGTTTACTTCCAGTGGCAGGAAACGAGATAAAAAAAAGGTATTCTCAGCCTGTCCAAATGTAACACATTGCAAATGTCGTTTATCTAATTTGTCTGTTATCCATATTATAGCCGTATGTTGGCTTACTGATAGCTGGTATCTCAGAAGCAAGCATGCTTTTGACTGTGTCATTGTGTAATCACAGCTTCCTTAGTTCAGGATTTACACTGCTGTTATTTCCACCACAATTTTTGGTTGTACTTCAGAATTATGACTTAGAAGCTCTATATTTATTTTAGGGTGGACTAAAATGTCCTTAGAATCCAAATTAAATCTCATCTCTAAGGTGAAAAAAAGTCCTCTAGGATTACCTTTTTGTTCTTTTCACAGAGATCCTTCAGTAGGGCATCAAGTTCATTTTCATCTATATAGCCATTGCCATCCTGAAAAATACCATTAAAGATAATTTTAAAACATTTATTTTTTATTTCTGAGGCTATGGTTAGTTTTCCACAAATTCAGAAAATAAATGCCATCAAAATACACAGTTAATAAAAAGATCTTTTGAAGACTTACTTGATCGTACATCTCAAAGGCTTTATTGAATTCTTTTGCACACATTTTGACACCCTAAATGCCAAGAAGAAAACAAATCCATTAATGACACCGGTTATGTGTGATGGTAACATGTTACCTGAAGAATGTGAATATTCATACCTGAAATTTAATAAGAAAATTTTCCTGTACAGGGAGTAGTCTTTGGAGAGAAAAAACAAAGGTCAAAATATTTAACTGTTTCCATTACAGCATTTGATACATGATATTTGTTGTAAAAAGAAACAAGACGTACCTGGCCAGTTCAGTAAGCTCCAGCTTTCCATCATTGTTTGCATCAAACATCCTGAGCTGAAATAATATATAATTTTACATTGCTAATCAAAATTAATCAACATAATGAAGAAAACACTTACTTGAAAAATTTAAATTCAGTTAACTTTATCCTGAAGTGATGGCCCCAGGTTTTAATCTGTCACATTTGCTGTGTAATACATTTATTTTAAGTACTAAGTAATTTATAGTAATTAATTCTACTGTAAAAGCTTGATAAGAAACTAGATGACCAATTCTGCTTAACGTACTGTAAGGTAGGTCTTAATCTGCCTACAGTGATGAATGTCCTGTATGAGAAATTCACATGTAATTGTTTATAAATGAGAGGAGTGTTGATGTGGTAACACTTTACTTTTGACTCCATGTCATGATTTGATAATAGAATTGTTATTCTCTATTCATAAAGATGAAAAAACTGTCAGATGAAATTCAGTAGAATCTCAGGTATTCAATTCCTTAGAGAGAAAATAATAGACATTTCATTCAATTGACTGCTAGGTCTAAATATTTAAGTAAATGTTCTATTACTGTGATATACTTAAAAAAAAAAAAGTGAACATATGCTGCAGATGATCATATTTTGTTGATAGTATGAAAATGTGTAAATAAATTTCTCCAAATATGCATAATTAAGTTACAGAAAGAAATATATTAATGTAATTTGACAAAATAAGTTAATACTATTTCTAATAATTTTAATAACTCTATTGTATTAAAGTATTTTCCTTTGAGGCCTTGAAAGTATGAGCTCCTGCTGCTTGAGAGGCACAAAAAGCTTATTAGAAGTAGATGGAGATACTGCTCCTGCGTGGGACTTCCCCTCCCAGTATTTATGTCTGTGTTGTTCCATTTTTCTACTTTGAAACACTATATTTCATTTGCTGTATTCAAGTGTCACAAAAGCAGTAGACTACAAAACACTGAAAGCACCTCCAACCAACACTCCATCCCATCACTTGCAATCATAGTAATTTTAGATGTGGTTTATAGATGAGGAAAGGTGACATTCTGTACTGACATACATACCTAAGTGTATATCCTTTTAAAGAGATAATTAATGCAGTGCAATGGAAAAAAGATCTGATTTTACTTGCTTAATACACAATAAATGGCAAAGGATACCAGAAAAAGTTACCAATTCTACCAACATTTATTGCTACATAACACCTTGGTTCCTTTTAATACTTCCTTCCTTTGCATAAAAGCATCTGCCTTGCATGCATTTCCTGTGAAAGCAGATTTGCATTTGGGGGACATAAGCAGTGGCAGCTGTGAAGTTAACATATTTTGTATTTTGATGGGTTGTTAGTGGCTGGTTGTGCCTGCCAGCAGCTGCTCAGGACCGCATGTTTTCTATTAAGTCTTCAGTTTCCTGAGGAAATTATGGGAGAACTGGGCTTATATTTTTTGATTATAACTAAATTGTCATTGTGTCTCTCTGCACACTTTATGATGAAGGTCACAAAGCTCCCTGAATGAAAAGGATATGTGGTATCTTCACCAGTGAATAAACAGTGACAATTCTAAGTAAATAGTTTATAATGGTACAACGAATCAGCAGAGTTTTTCCAGGAGAAACAAAAGTTTTGTTTGGCCATTCTCAAGCCAGTTTGAGAGCTAGAGTGTTTTCCTAGCATGTTTTAAATTACTGAAAATATTTGAAGATTAAAACAAGCTGGTAAAACAAAAAAATAGAGTGTTACACATTTCCTGAAGACCAGGATTCTTTTTTTTCTTGAAAGCCCACACAGAAGCCAGTATTGGTCTTTACCATGGAGTACTGTAACAATGGGATGGAAGGAGCATTCCAATGATGGCTGATTTAAAGCCAGGGAAACAACAGTGTTGTTACAATGTCTATCTAAAATCAATTTGTCTATCAATTTGTCTGTCAATTTCTCCTTCTTGAAGCAGAGGGAGAAGGAAAGTGTGAGAGGTTTGTAAATCTGATAAGAAGCTATCATGCAGTGATGGCTTTAAGACAAGAGACAGACATCACAGCACCGTAAAAAGGCAACACAGAAACTGACTCCAAATTAATTTGATCTAAACAATGTAATTATGACAGGAACAGTTTTTCTCCTATGAACTGTGAAGACTTCAGTTTTACAACTAACAGCACAAGGAAATAAACCAGGAAAATACTATGGCATGATGTGATATACAAATACCAAGAAGCTTAAAATTTCCTGGGCTTTTGTTTTTTAAGCAGCACTGAAAACTGCCCATCAAAACGCTACAGTTGCAGAAGTATGTGCAGTGCTAGATGCCACAATTGTGTCATCGTTGCAATGACATAATCTGATTGGACCTGAGTCTCCAAGTCATTTGGAGCCTTCCACTGGCTAAAAATAAACAGAGCTTAGATTAATTCATTTTTCCTTTAAATAATCTTACCATTATTTCTGTGTATTCCGTTAGCTTTGAGTCTTCAATCTGCTTATTTGCTTTCTGTAATAAATCTTTCAAGAAGCTCTGTTAAATAGAAGAGTAATACATGAATTTTTACCTACAGTGCAAACTGTTTGACTTGCTAACTTCAGATTAAAGTAATGTGAAATACTATTTTACTTCCACTTTAGAATTTACTGCTGGAGTTCCAAATAAGTACGAAAAAAATTAGTTACTAACAGCTAAAAATATAACAGTTTCTTTTAACAAGTTCAAGTATATTGCATTTTATTTGGAAAAAGTGACTCATAAAAGTTTCTGCATTGTATGCCATTTGTTGAATTGTAAATTTGGAAAAAAGTTTAGCTTTCAAGAATACTGTTTCCTAATCAGCTCTATCAGCAAACTAAACTAATTAACCTTGGGTCTCCTTAAAAACTTGGATGCCTAATCACATCTTGCAACACAGGAACAATTTTACAGAAAGGATCAATGATTAATCAAGTTTTGTCCTTGCCTACAGCAGTACCTATTACTAGATGTGAACATTGCTCCTTCCTACCTTGTATTTCAAATGTGTGCAGCCAATTTCATTGCATTTTTGCATGAAAATTTGATGTCACATGACTTGAAACACCAGCCATTTTTACTTTAGAAAATAAGATGGTTTTCACCCACTCAGTGTTTCAAATTTCTGCACTAGATCTATGACATGAAAAAAAAAGAAAGATACCATATTTTTTAGCAAGGGCATTGCAAGACTTGAGATGTCTGTATGCCTGTCAGTGCTCAATGGAGCACCTAATTCCTGTCATCAGTTCATGTGTCATTGTCTTTGTGGAATTTTGGGCCACATTTCAAGACAGGAAAGGGGGAAGCATGTAAGAAAATATACTTGTATTCCTGAACTTGAATGCAACCATGTCAATAGTCATATGACTAATACCCACTATAGTTGTTTTAGTCTGGCCCCCTCCATGCTGGAGGCCCTTCCTGGTAGCTTGTATACAAAGAACATGACTGAAATGTAGTAATGGATGTTATGGAGACATGTTAAATCTTGTGTGCTTTGATGCAAAATAGAACTAGAAAGGACACTGAAAGGCTATCCAGTCCATCTCCATGTCTCAAGAAAGGATTATGTCTATTTAAACTTCCTGAATTAGTCTGACCTGAGCTATTGCCAAGCCTTTCCAAAACACAGTGATCATGAGTCTGCCTCCCCCTTAGATGACATATTCTACTGCCATTACTATTGTTAGAAAGTTTTGCTGATTTCCAGCTTGAATTTCACTTACAAAGTTGTCAGTGGGTGTACTCCTCACATAGCAAATATTTAAAATGTTTGGACTTGTCAAGAAATGCTGATCTAAAAATAAAACTGTTGTATTTATGTCTCATTTTCAATGTGTTAAAATGACCTGTTTCTCTGAGGCAGACAAAAATCTCACAACATAAGAGAGATGGGATCATTAGGGATTCAGTTAAAATGTCTTCATTCTTCAGCCAGTCCTCAATCAGCCCTGCTTTTTTAAGTCTATTTTAAATTATAACAGTCAGCAGGAGTCCTTAAGACAATCATCTAACAGCTGGAGAGTTTTCAAGCACTACCTCTTCCTGATCCTACCAACTTTAGACACGCTGCAAACAGTCAGCAGAAGAATGGGTTCATCTACCTGAGGGTTAACTTAAGGTTAGATCCTCAGGAAATGTCACACAGATACCAAATTCAAAAGACAAAGGAAAAATGGAAAAAAAAAAAAAAAAGTGAATTTTCAGACATGGATTCCTTTTCTGAACAGAAGAGCTGTAACAATTTTGGACAGTTTGACCTCCTGGTGCTTTAGTTAATAAAACTTACATAACTCTTCTTTATACCACATATGGGTAAAATAGTCCGTATTAGATGGATAGACACTGGGCCTTTCTCTGGCTATGAATTGCTTTGATTCCTTTGAATGTTAAGCTACAGTAATGAATCAACTGTTGGATAACTGAATAATTGTGGAAAATAGCACCTTTCTACTCAGATGCTATTGTATATGATCATCTCTCCTATGAGGCAAGGCTGAGAGGATTGGGACTCTTCAGCCTGGAGGAATTTCAGGGAGACATCATGAAAGTAATGTAAGTATTTCAAGGGAGGGTGGAAAGAGGATGGAGTCAGGCTAGTGACAGGACCAGAGGCAGTGGTCACAAAGTGAAACACAAAAGGTCCTCTCTGCGCATCAGAAAACATGTTTTCACTGTTAGGGTGACTAAGCATTGGCATGGGTTGCCCAGAGAGGCTGTAGAGTCTTCATCCTTGGAGATGTTCAAAAGCTGTCTGGACAGGGTCCTGGGCAACTGGCTCTAGGTGGCTCTGCTTGAGTAGGGGAGTTGGACCAGGTGACCTCCAGAGGTCCCTAACAGCCACACTGTGATTCTGTGACACTAATTCAGCATCTACAAATCGCTGTTGGTTGTATGACTAGGGAAGTAAGATCACTCTAGTTCTAAGGTTTCTTAACTCTGCAAGGCTGAGATGGCTAATGGAATAGTTTCAATTCTGCTTTTAGTTGTACATATTAAAACTGATACCAAAATCCTACTAGGGTAACCATGCAGGGGGAGTACAATTCCATTCATCTTAGTCTAACAGTATTACAGAGGAAACTGCAGGGTTACATGGAACTTGGGAGAGCATAGTCCATCCAGCAGCATAGTGGTGCCTGCAGGAAAAAAACCACAACAAAACAGCCCTCCTCCCTAATATACCCAAAAAATAACCAACATAGCCTCCAGAGGCCCATCTTGCTTTCTTAATCTTTCTTACTTCTAAGCTACGTGCTGGCCTGAGTCACTCCAGAGAAACTCAATCTGAATTAAAACATGTTTTGAAAGAAATTGATCAGATTAGGGTTTCGCTTTAAATAATTTACTGGTGATAAAAACATCAGCTAATTATATTGCTTTTTTGTCATGTTTGAAATGCAAAAACATGCACAGGTGGGTATCTGAAGAAAGAGATAGCAGCAAGGCTGTAATCCAACACCTGTTCTC
Source organism: Scytalopus superciliaris (assembly GCA_013400415.1). Classification (NCBI taxonomy): domain Eukaryota; kingdom Metazoa; phylum Chordata; class Aves; order Passeriformes; family Rhinocryptidae; genus Scytalopus; species Scytalopus superciliaris. Next base: position 262,603 of record VXBX01002561.1, read on the forward strand.
ATGTCATGCATACGCATAGATACTGGTTTACCTTAAGTTCCTCAGAATCAATGAAGCCACTGTGGTCGCTGTCATATTTCCTCCATGTCTGTAATCAGAATGTGAATATTTTAATGATATAGTTATGGCAAGCAAGTCTTGTTTTACAACAGGCAACTTTCCATACTGTACCTGCATGAAATCTTCACTTGACTTTAGCTGCTGGCATCTGAAGAACAACAGGAAATTCTCTTCTGTTGGCAATATCTGAGCAAGCTGTAACAGAATTTATGCAAGATGAAATTTTCATTCTTCATTAGGCCAACTGAGCCTGTAATAGAGCATGAAGCTCTTTAAAAGTGTATGAAATTCTTTGTGCTCATACTGCCCTATAGTGGCCCCACAGGAAGCTTCATCCTGCTAGCTGAAATGTTTGGAAGATGGCTCTGAAAGGCTTCTGGCTTGCACTTTTGCCATATTCTTCAAGGTCAAACAGAACTTAGGTCTGAGAGAAGTGAGTGAGGCAGCACTTTACCAAAAGGGTAGCTGGGGAAAAGGGAAAAAATTCACCCATGCAGAGTACATCTGTACTGAAAACCATTGAATCAGCATGAAGAGAAAGCATAAGGCACAAATGCATTGTCGATAAGTGTAAAGGACCATGAATGGAGTAAGGAAAATAGACTACTCACAGATACCAAGGAAGAGGAAGAAGAGAGAGGACCATTGACATGAAAAACACATGTGTAAGGTAAATGGTTAAATATAAGAAAAATTCAGGAAAAAAACCAAAACAAAACAGGGAGGGTACAGGATGGCAACCAGAGCTCAATTGTCAGACTCAGAGATGTGTTCAAGAAGAGCTATAAATACCAGAAAGAACTCAAAAGGGTTTTTTAGCCCTGCAAAACCAGGGATGATTCTTCAAATGCCTCTGCTCTACAAAAGGCTTTTTTAAAATCAGACATTATTGTACTGATTATTGAAAATGTTCATTTACTGTAACTCAATTTTGGCAAGTGACAAATGTAGAAGATGGAAAGCATTGCTGTATAATTTAATGTAAAATCACGATTTGTTTATAACAAAAGCCCAATTTTTTTTTCTGTCCTCAAAATGTATGAAATGTGTTTTGATTAAAGAAAAATTTTACTTGAAGAATAGACCAGCTGTGCTTACTAAGAAGAGAAAATGGAGAAAGACAGATTTCTTAGCTGCATTCTTTTATGAAAAATGACATCTGCAGACTTCCTGGAGTCCCATCTTAAAACTGTGATTCAAATTTTTGGTTTTTTGCATTAATTTCACATCCTCAGATCCCTTGTTCTGCCTATTTCAGTGCTCTTGCCTAATTGCTGAGGCTTTTTTATTGGGATCCAGCAGAGCCGTGAGTTCAGCTCTCACCCCAGAGGCACAACAAGGTTATGGAAACATATCTCTTGTTTCTCTACAATTACCTATGCAAGGGATCAGTTATATTCTCTAAGTGTTGATACAACTGAAAAGACACATCAGAGCACTCTCCTTAGAGAAATGGCACAGCTGATGACAGGCTGTCAGGCCCATCAGAGCCTTCTGAGTACTTTTGCTAAATGGCTGAACACCAAACCAAAAGCAACTTAAACAATGCATTTTTGTAAGCAGCTTTCAAAATCTACTCCATTATAAATAGCATATACACATGTGGGTAAGTATTTAATAGCTAGATATGTGTAACTTAGTCCTGATTTATAGAAAAATGTTTTTATTTCTCCCATGATAGGCATCCTTTGATTTTTAGAGTACGTTCCTATTTAACAGCAAACAGAATGGAAGAACTGTTTAGAACAGAAAGCAGAGTTTGGGGGAAGGGATTGTGACAGTGGGAAAGGGTTTGCATGTGTGGAAATTATAAATAAGATGTCGATCAGTGACATAGGTAACTCCTGTGAATTTTGCAAGGGCACTGTAAAATAGTACAAGGTAACGTAAAATAGTAACTGTCCAAAGAATCATTAACAGCTTATTAGCAGTACCAAACTGTATTTGAGGTACAGAATATACCACCTTATTTTAAGCTATACCTCTCACCCTTTCTATGTCTCAGGGGAAAGCATTAAACTGCTTTTTGTGGAAAACTCTGCAGTATTAAGAGATGAGGAGATCATGTGGAAACTGGCCCAACTTCCTACTTTTATACCACTGCTGAGAAGAGATGGAAACCTGGTGCTATTTCAAGTGAGGATAAGCATAGGGGGACTTTATGAGAATGTCTGAGTAACACTGCAGAGCACTGCGAGTCCACGTACAGCAGCAATAGTAGTTTAGTGAACTTTGCTGCTTTTATGGAGAATGTTGGTTATTTCTGTGTAGAGAATAATGGAAGACAACCACAAAGCCTGAGACTGGTTTGACTCCTCTCTGCTCAGCTGCAGTCTGATGTGTGTCTTTATAGGTTACCTAGCAGAAAAAATACTCTCAGTACCTAAAACAATATCAGAACTATTTTCTAGAAATTGTTCTCTAAGTAAATTCCATTGATATTTAATGGTATCTAAAATTCCTTTCACCTAATACAGAGAATTTGCTTTTTTAAAATCCTGTAATAGAGCATGGGAGTACAAAGAATATCTTAGGCTAATGGGTAGTTATTTTTATGGCAGCAGTAATCTTCAAATAATTTAAATGTGGAATTGCCGCAGTTCTGAGTTTTGAAACCTTGGGCTTCACAAGCACATTTTTGTGAAAGGGTTGATCTGAATGAGAACAAAAGGTAAATTAAAGGTCTTTTACACAATGACAAGAAATTAATTGTGTAAGAGATGGTCAGACTGACTTTAGCTGGAGGGCACTGGACTAAAGCCGGTGAACTAACTGCAGTGTGCTTGCAAAGACAGAATCGACACTTAATCAGATCTGAAAATCCATTGCTTCCTAAGTGAAGGCACCCAGGCCTCCTCTTTATCTCACTCAACAGACCTTTCCTGAAAACTCATTATTCACTAGCACATTTTTTGTCACATACTCAAGTATTCATTATGATGGTTATGAGTCTGAATGCCTTATATATTTTTTTTAAACAGCATTAATACACCTTTTTAGAAAAACTATTTGATGTAGCATGTAAATGGGAGAAATTTGGAATAACTGAACATTTTCTTTTATAAGGTAGGAAAATCAAGTCCAAATACCAACTTTAATTTCATACTGCTGTGCACGTTCAACACTTTTCAGGAGTTCCATCAGCGCTTTCCAAATCAAGCTTCATGCTGATGTAAGTGAAATAAAATATAGCTATTGGGTTTGGAAACTGCTATATTAAGGGAGAAAGTCCCTTCAGTCACTGAACTCAGTACTATCACTATTCACTGGCTTCCGTGGATGCTGAGCATGCTTGGCACTTCACTGGGGGTGGTGAGTCATATCAGACCCTCTTGAATTTGCTCATCTTTACCTATTAAGTCAATATCAAAATCAGAAAAGAATTTGAAAGGTAAACCTTCCAGTTATCTTTCCTAAGTGAGGAAGCACAGTCTTTTTCAGGCACTGTTCACACATTCTTCTTGCATTCAATGCTTGCAATTACACATAATCAAAAAGATTAAATTAAATAGGATTCCTCAATACCAAATAAGTAAATTTTGGTTAGTCCAAAACCAAACATTCTGTTAGACCAAACACTGGTTCTTTCTGAGGCAGAGCTATTTGATCAACGCTAAGTATTGTCAAAAGATGCATTTTAAAAAATCAGTTATAGCTGGAAGTGAAACAAACTGTTTGTATTTACATGGTACTTTAGTAATAATTACACATGCATTTAAACAAGCATATAAAATTCAGACGTATGACAGAGGAGAAAAGATATCTTTAAATTATCTATTGTATCAGCAGTGATCCTTCCTACTGACTTTTACAGATTCTATTCAGTCCTCTATTTTAAAATTAGCTACTGACTCAAAGTTGGTCACTGCAGAATTTTTTCAGGCCTGGCTTGTTTCCAGCTGTCCCTTAATTATCTCTCTAGGTCAGATTTCTTATTATCAGGAAAAAAAATATAATATAATTTAATAATAAAACTGAAGTCTCACTGCACTCAGAGTGACATAAATGAGTTGTCAATTTAGGCTCAAAAAAGTGACTTCTCAAACTGTAACCCCATGAACTCTCCTTTTTGACTTGCAGCACTGAAGAGTGAAAGTGAGAGGAAACCCTTTCGTAGCAAGTTGCCTAAATGATACAATTGTTGAGCAGCTGTAAGAGGAAAAGAGGTTGGTTATCTTTAACCTCTTCAGAAAGTGGGAGTAAGGAATATGGCAATTTTCTGCCTGAAGTTCTCTTAAAGTTCAAAAAAGGAATTCAGAATAAATCCTAATCTTTCCCTGGATCACAACTACTATTAAAATTTTGTTTACTTTTAACATGATTAATATGCTGTCTTACCATATGTGGTTTTTATTAGAATAGACTAAGGTGACTGCCCAGTTATGTTCACTTGTATATTATCCTCACTACAAGAGTGGTGACAGAGCATTAGTTCAAAATCACAAATAGCAATAAATCACATTGCCTTTCACAATTTAAATATCTAAAATGGAGCTCTTCTCAGCTTTGCAGGAAAACTAAATTGCTGATGATGCTTATTTGTACTGAACAAAGAGAGATATTTATTTGAAGTGTATTGAAATGTCTGGAGAGTGGTAAGAAATGCCTTACTTTTTGTTAATAAAAAAATTTAATAATGAAAAAAATACTAAAAACCTTAAGAGAGAGGAAGAAATATTCTGTGCAACTAAAAAGCCAAAGCATATTATCCTCACATTGTTCTCCCCTAAATGTATTTTCTTCAAGTAAACATGTTGGTCTTTTTTTACAAAATAACTGTCTTACCTCAACTATTCCTATTTTTCCATCAGTAGTCTTCCCGTATTGGTCCACAAAAGCTTTCATTTCAGGTGTTAAGTCCTACAAATTTACAATGATAGAGTCATTACTATAAGATAAAGACAAAATATGTAAACTTACTTGACTGTTCTATTAGTTGCAAAATAATATGCTACATTTAATGAAATACACTTATCACAGCTAGTTTAAATGAAAATGATTTTTTTTTGGTCACAAATAATGTCATTGTGATAAATTTTACTTCCTAAGGAATTATATTATACTCAGTGTGAATGATTGGCATTTAAATACTTAGAACTCTTTTTTAGTTTACAGAATGAAAAAATTATAAAGACAGAATGTGTTGGAAGATGTGTATAACAGCTCCTTTGTTTAAGAGCATGACAGCGTAGTTCATAGGCAATTATTAGTCCATTTTCTCAGTTTTCATTTTTAAATTAGTAACTTGAAGGCAGTGTGAAATCTTTAAAAATAAGGAAAATTTCAGAATAATTCATCTGAACACCAAAATAGCCTTTCCACATCTTTGAGGGTTTTTTTTTCCTGAACAATGAATGCTATTTCAGTCCAAAAAGAACTCATCACAATATTATATTTTTCACTGTTTAGTATTTGGTTATCATGGAAACAGAGTCAAAATGTCACTGCTGAAATGTAGAGAAGCAGATTTAGGGGGGAGAAAACTTCGAGCAAAACCTTAAATCTGACAGAATAAAGCTATCATAGTTATTCTTCATATAAATTATGGTCCCTGCTATACATCTGTTCTCTAAAGGCTATCCTCATTCTAGGCTACAGCAAAGATGCCAGGCTTGGGGTGAATATCTAAATATTTGATTTCACACTTCAACTTGACTTCTCTTACTTTGATATGAGCTGCCATCAACCTTTGATACTGATCAACCTTTTAATTTTCATTGGATTTCTTATAGATGTGAGCTAGTGAAACCATGAAGCATGGATCAGGGTTAGAGTTATATTAATACAATGGACAATTCTATGGTTATAGATGAAGATAGAGCAGACTTCGGGAATTAAAGGTTTTGTTATTTATATTGATTATATGGGACCTAAGTGATTCTCTCACTGGAGACAGGGGGGAATCTCAGCTGTACAGAATCCATTGTAGCTTGTCCCAAATTTCACCACCAAAACTAACTAAAATGTGAGTTTCTTGTAGCTGATGCAGTCATGGCCTAGTATCCTATTTCTGTCAAAGTCATCCATGGCAGGTTAGTAATTTGCCATGGCTTTAATTAGAGATGTGGTTATTAATACAATGCACTTCAAAGTCACCTTTCATTTAATGATCCGAAAGTGGGGACAAGTTTGCTTAGCACATAGAATGGAGAATTTAGATACTTGGATTTTAATTAGTCTTGGTTAAATATTTTACTAATCTTTCAAATAGCAGCTCTGCAGTGCCAGACAGTGTCCAGCCATGGGCAGAGGAACAGTCAATTATAGGTTAAACAAAACAGGATGCTTGTCCTGTGGTTCATTATTCAGAAATAATTGTGGGGGGGTTTTGTGTTCACTTCACCTGCTCTTGAGATGCTTGCTGAGTTATTTAAGTTATGTTATTCAAAGAAATATTTTTGGTCAAAAATCTTGCCTAAATTTAACCAAGTCTACTACTAAACTTGATACAGATGCACTGTTCAGTTTTTGAAATTAAGAAACTAGCCCTTTGCACCTCAGTCAGATACCTCAGAAGAGACATTTGTCCAACAAGTGGAACTATAGGAAAAAAAAATAGCTTATTTTAATATAATTTGAAAATATAAGGATAGATGGCACTACAGAAACACTTACATGACTGTATTCATAAATCATGTGTTTCTGTGGAGAAAGATTATCTATATACACAGGGAAAGAGAAAAATGGATGTGGAATAGCTCAGCCAATCTACACGTTATCAACTTCTGCATTAGTCACTTATATCCCGAAGTTTCTTTGGGCAAATAGAGAATGTATTGCATAAATGTGGGGTGCAATAAATGGAAGCTATTCTTATGTAGTTACATAGCTTTTATCTTTAAAAAAGGTGCTGTTCTTTTAACATGGCTGAAATTATATCAGATCAATTCACTGTCTACAATAATGCATGAAGCAAACGGGCTTAGTGTTACCAAAGCCCAAGACCTAAAAGTTCTGAGTGCACATTCTCCCCTTTAGGACTAGCCTGAATCAAGCTGCATGCTACTGCTCCGTCTGGGAAAAAACAGCTGTGAAAGTACAGGCTTACTGAGTGGATTAATACAAGGATTAGCACTAGAACATAATTAGAACAGTTACGTGGTTGGGAAGAATATTGGGAAATATTAAACCATCCTATTTGATGACAAAATCAATGTGATTCTTTAATGCATATGGCATGGCTGGTGCAAAATCCAGCTATGAAGAATGCATAATTGAATATTTCAAAAATAGTGAGAAGGAGAATGACCTGAAATGCAGAAGTTAATGATGACAAAGAAGCTTTGGGGTGTTAAAAGAAGGACAGACAAGGAAATTAGATATAACTTACACTAGTTTTTCAATGTGTCCCTTCTGGCAAAAGAATAGAAATTCAAAGCTACTGAATTAGTATCCCATGAGACAAGAAACGAACTAATGAGATGCTTGTTTGGCAAATGAGCCTTCAAATCCAAGAATCAGGTTAGATTTGAAGCATAGATGACATATAGCTGCACTCCAGAGCCCACAGACCAAGGGCTGAATTTGATGTTGCTGCTGTCGATTGCTCTTAGGACAACACTCCAGAGTTAGGTTTGAATCAGAGAAATGGGAAAGGAAAACTTAAACATCTGGGCATTTTTAAAATATAGTGTGAGATACTGGCAGGCGTTATTTAAAAAAAACCACATAAATTATAAAATTTGTAGCAGATAAGAATAATCTTGCAAGGCTTTCTGTGTTGCTTTGAGTAGTCTCTGTTTTTAGGAGATGCATGCTTACTTTGAGAGAGAAAAGAATCTGATCTTAAAATGATAAGTATTTTTGTCCTTGAGCTTGTAATTAATCTTTTAACTACAGAATAATATATCAGCATTTCTACTAACAATGCAATTCATCCTAAATATACAGAGGCTTTAATATTTTCTTTCTCCTAGGCATACTTAAGTTTCCTGCACTTTAGTATGGAAGAGAGATTTGTTCTGTTGCAATATTTGAAATGTACTGAAGTTGTGTTTAATCTTTTCTGTGAAAAAATAGACTTTTTTCTGCTAAAAAACCCCACATTCCCAATTCTCTGTTTTGTTTTGTTTGACTGGTTTTACTTTAGTTTTGGTTTGGTTTATTTTGAACTTTAGTTTAAACTTACATTCATGAAAGTGAGAGCCTACACCAACAAGAAGAACTAACTGACACCTAGACTGCAGTAACATTACAGACACTGCTGGGAGACAGGTTTTCATATGTGCAAAGTTGACACTCATACAATTAATAAGAAGATATAATTATCCACAAAATCAATTAATATTCATATTACTTTTTTTTTTTTTTTGCATTTACTTCTAAAATACACAGCAGCTTTCAAAGCAAAGTTGATTATTGAGAAGCTATTGCTCACTTTGGAGACATTCTTATGAAGTATTAATCTATTTCCTCTGTGCACACGCGTCATTTAGTTATGTTATAATTTCATTTTCTGTTTCTTCTGAAGTCTTTTAGCATAGATTCATTTAAACCAGTTCCATTAAGTTATATATTGGTCTTTGATGCTAAAGTGGCCTGATTTAGAAACTGTTTTTAAAGGCAATTTATTTGTTAAAAATGTTCACTTATCTTTTAATTCAAATCTTTACATGGAATCTTTAATTTCATTCTTTTTCTCTCTCTTTTTTTTCCTTTTCATTTCCCCACAGGGGTATAGTTTGGAGGAAATTAATAATTAATATTTTTATAACTCATACAGAGAAGAGCTTTGACAACACTGTCAAAAACTTTGCTGTCTCTCTGAACTTAAACAGCCAGGATTTGGTACTCATATCCTACTCCTGGTGAAGAGCAAAAGTGGTGACGAATCATCTGCAGATCTATTTAGTGACCACCAAGGGGCAGGAATGCATTTCTGCCCATACTGCCCTTTAGGTATGAAAATAAAACAGTCCAACTACCTTGAAGTGTTTTTTCCTTTTTTTCCTTTCCTTTTTTTTTTTTTTTCTTTTCCTTTCCCCCCCTCCCTGTTTTAGTAGGAGTACGTATCTGGATCAGATAAGATTAATTGCAATGGGGTAAGGTGCCATCCAAGACAAAAAGAAAATATCCATGTATTTCTTGACTTTTCTTTTTAAGCACTGTCAGAAGTATCAGTCTGCAGCCTGGCAAGGTATGAGCGAAACCCGCTCTCCAGGGCGCTGGACCCTGGTCTCACCCTTCCAAAGCAGACGATTTATTTCATTTGCAACCTGCTCATTTCTGACCGAGCTACTTCCCTTTGCCTGGTGCGGCAGGTGCACGACCCGTGTCACGGCAAGAGAGAACAAAAGGCACTGGAGTTTGCTCAAGAAAACTCTTCTTCCCCGAAGAAGACGGAAAAGCGGGACGAAACATTAACCTACCAAGCCTGCCTTCTTCCGTGCCTGCTGCAGCTCCTGGATGAAGTTTTGTAGCTCCTTCCCATCCATGAACCCATTGCCTACAACAGAAAGAGTTACGGGTTGCCGTCAGCGCTCCCTCCNCTCCCGCCGCCGCCCCGCCGAGGGTTATTTATGGGGCCGCCCGGCCGGGCCACTCCCCCCGGCGCTGCCCTCCCTGCCTTCCTCCATCCCTCCCTCCCTCCCTCTGCGGGGGGGCCGGGGTCTCCCGGCGGCGGCGCCGCGGCGGGGCCAGCTGGGAGCGAGCCCCGGGAGCCCGCACCCCGCCAGGGGCCATGGAGGGAGGGAAGGAGGCAAGGAGGGGTGTGCGGGTGCCGAGCGTGGAGCCCCGAGCCGAGCGAGCAGCGCTGCGAGACCCAGGAGTTACAGCGGGTCCCTTGTGTAGAGAGCGTGGCCATGAGACGTGGGCACAGACCCGAGGGCAGCCTCCCGGTTTAGCTATGGGTTTTCCATCTGGAAGAGGGTCCTGAATGTCAGAGCATGGCTTGTAGCACCTCAGGATGTCACACTGCAATGAAAAGGCCACTTGGGCTGCAAGGAACTCGTTTTTCATTGCTCCATTCCCAATCCAGACCTGTAGACAGTTTTGCACGGACTTGACCTTTGAAAGAGCTGAAACTCTCTGATATATAATGGGGTACAGAGATATCCATATTGAGACAGTATATGAATAGTGCAGAGGTGCAAGGGACACTACTGCAGTCTGTTCTGACTGGGCATGAGCTTTTCTTGGTAGACCAGCTTTGGAGACTTGCCCTTCTACAGCAGTGGGTTTGGTGGGAAGGGACAGAGCGGCTTGCAAAATCTTCCTTGTGCAATGGGACAACATGTTGCTGTACTAGTAATGATGATTAAGTTCCTTTTGGGATGACTCATTTTAGTCACTAGGGTTACTTGGGTTCTCTGAAGCACTGAACCTGACTTTCTCCTTCCAGCACCATCCCTCAGATCTACACTGAGTTTCCATGGTTTGATGGTCAAAGTGATCGGCTGACAGGACACTGCCAAGTTCAGTATGTAATAGAGTAAGGACGAGGGATGAGAACAGCTGGGAAACCCAGGAATCCCCATGTGTTAAGTGATCAACATGAGCAACAGTAGGACAATAGTATGTCAAGACTCACATGTAGCATGAACATAAAAAAAATAATAGGGTAATGCAGAGGACAACAAAATGCCAAGGGGGATGAATAACCCAGTGGGATGAGAGGTGGGTGCTTAGTTAAAGGCTGACATGTCCTGAGAGGGATTTCAGTAGATTGGGTGGCTGAAATCTTGTATGCATTATGGAACAAGATGTGGGCATAGCGATTAAGTAATCATGAGACGTTATACTTGATTCCCTCCATTTTCCATTCTCTTGTTTCTCCACCTGTTATGTGCAGCTTTCTCCCCTTCTGTTGCTGCTGTTTGGCTGTGAGTTCTTCAAGAGATGCACTGGGTTGGCCTGTGGCTTCTTAGCTGCTGAACAAAGCAGCAGCTAAAAGAAAGACACGGGAATACGGTCATTAATCTCTTTGGTCCAAAATATTTGTATCAGCGAAAAATGGTCAGATTAGTTTTGCAGCCATAAAGACCATTTTACTTGCAAAAGGACTGAAGAAATTTTAAGTATTTCCTTACAAGCAGGTTCTATGTTTCACTGTGTTAAAAAAAAAAAAAAAGGAAAGAAGTCATAACTGGGCCAATTTTCCATCATGAACTGTTTTTCAGGCATGGCTTTCTCAGAGGAGTAGACTTTAGCAGGACTCATATCCTGAAACTTCTGTAATCTGCCTACATCTTGTCTTGTAAATAAAAATCTGAAGCTAACACACTTCCATAAAGTAGCAATGATGACCAGGAAAGAGAGAATTCATGAGGCTTTTCTTTACAGGCACAGCTCTGGCCTTGACAAGCGTAAGCATAGTGAATCGAGCCTGGGATTATCCATTGTGCTTGGAAAAGACAATGGGGTGCCAGTGACGCAAGGACACTGGAAGGAGACAAAGGTGGAACTAGCATTTCCATCATTTTTAGATAGAAGAGGTCTGTGCCAGTGAGGCAACTTCTTACGTGCCAAATGTATTGAATTACCCCATCCAGTGCAGAATTTCAGCCTCCAGCAAGCCTGCAGGAAAGGAAACTGAGTACTGAACCTGTTTCAAGAGACCTCTGACTTGCATCTGATGTTGATTTGCTCCTTGCTGCATACCATTTTCCAATGGCACATCAAGTCTTGTGCTTGTTCCTTTTCTCTGACCCAAAAGACTGTAGCTGAATGGGAGCAAAAAATTTAGCATTGTTTGGGGCCAGCTCAACCTTGTTCATTTGACTGTTCAGACTTTTAAATGAACAGGAGCTGCAGTGTTTACATTTTCAGAAGTTCTCAGAATAAAATACTTTACATAGGTCATATGTGGCCAGGAGGATTTGAAAGAAGTCTCACCGGAACCTTCCAAATATGCTGCTTCTCCCCATAATTGTATAACTGGGTGCAGGTGCTTGGACACATTGACCTCTCATTATGCTAACATCTACAAAATCAGTATTGGCTACAGAGCATTTATGTATCTTTGTGTGTTCTTTATAAAGCAGTATATCAAGGTGAATGTGTTCATAAGTTCTCACTGCTGCACTTGACGTGATCCTTCTGCATAGGCATAAAAGTAGCAGACATTTCCGTGCAAAAATAATCACTTATATAACTAAACTGCACACCATATTTTCATGATTAATGAATTACCAAGCCAGCATTCATATTTAATCCCACTGGACTCTGATTCTTATGCAAAACTAAATCAGAAACTGGTCATTTCAATTCTATGAGGCTATTAATTTCCATTGAAAGAGGAAGCACTGGAAAAGATTTAAAAATGTAGATATATACAGGCTGTGATCCATAACCCAATGAAGTCCATGCAAATTTTTCCAGTGATTCTAGAGGGCTTTATGCAAGGACAAAATTCTTCATATTTGCAGAAATTATGTGTATTGTGATAAGCATATATACCAAAGCCTACTCCTTGTCATTCATTTTAGCTAGACTACATGAGCCAGATCCATATCTGGCAGAAATCAGAAGTGCTGCACTGAAGCCAGCTGGGAATTTGACCCAAAATCGAAGTGACAATGACTTTCTTTGAAAACATTTGTTGTTCATAACTGTTCTTCAAAAGCTTTTCATTAACAATTCTTTTTTTCATGTGGCTTTTCTGATGCTTCTTAGCTCCGACTACCAGAATTCTGTCTTCACTCTCAGGAAAGCACCTAGTGGTAATAGCCCAAGGGTTTCTCAAGATGTGTAGAAATCAAATATGCCAATTAAAAAAGCAATTCAACCTAAAATATCCCCCAAATAAAAGCAAGAAGTAACAGAGCAAGTAATTCTCAGTCAGAAAACACCAACATTCCAGCATCATGTGCAGCATCACAAACTTGCTTTTGTGGAACAGAAATCAAAAGAGACCCAAATGTAAGAACTTTCAAATGAACAGATCATACATGAACAACACAAAAGCTCCACAAGGACCACAGAAGTTGTTTGCTAAGCTATTCTCAATCCATCATCAGAAGGTATGTCAAAGGCAGAGACCATTGTGTCATCTGTCTTCTGAAAAGCCAAATTCTTGTGTGATTGTGAGTTGTGGCTGGATTTCCTTTACCAATATCTTCTTTTCTGTTTGATGCTTAGTGACTATTAGCAGCACAATCAGCCTTGAAAGATGTGGAAGGAAATTCTGGTCTTTGGCAGTAGTTGCTCACTACAGTTCTGCCTTTCTATGGAGAACCATAAGAGCAAGAAGCATTTTGAAGGAGTTGATTCCCTAGACTGTAATTATAACCTTTTCATGATTCTCAGATACAGAGGTCTTTCTTGTTCTATGCTCCTACATTAAATACGTCTGAAAAACACCATAACTGGAAGTCTTCCATAAGAACAAAAGTATGTAGAATATGTTAATTCTGAACAAGGGGAAACACCTGTACCTATACAGAATACATTACTGTACATCCTGCTGTTGTCAGTGTTAAGGCTGACAGATGCACAGACCAGATGATAGGTATGGGCTGGTGTTTTATAAAGTGATTCTAGGAACCCAAAACCTGGGGAAGACTTTTTTTCCAGGTATATCTTTGATCCAGGTACTCAAATAAGATCCCCAAGCTTACTCCTGACACATAAACCAGTCAGAGAAGCTGGAACAATGTTGGTACCTGGTTTGGGCTGTGGCAGAACTTGCAAAAGTAGCATTGTGCTTTAGAAAGCAATTTGAAGTTATGTGCAACTTCCATCAAGTTTGGGTGCCTGTGAATATTTGGCTAATACTAATTTACTGCTTACTTTATCTGCATTTCAGTCAGTATTTATATTCTTTAAAAATGAAAAAGACAATGCAGTGTTGAAATGCACATTCTGTTTTATGCTGCCCTTGACTTACATAGTCATTATGGTAAACCACTATTTTTCATGCACAAGACAGAATAGTCCAAAATAATTTTGAGGACTTGGAATGTATTTTAATAGAAACTTCAAATTGGTAAGTTGCTTGTGAATTCAGTTTGCAGCTTTAACCTTCTGACAGGTGAAGGTAGGACCTAATTCATCCATTTTTAATTTATGCTCTTACAGTCTCATCTGTAGCTTTCCAAGGAGCAGAATAATGACAAGGCAATGCTCAACAACAGTTTTCTTAGCATTAGGAAGATTCAAAGCCCATGCAACCATGTTTTGCCATGTCTTCCCAATCTGTAAGATCCTTATAGCCGTCAGAACATTTCATTCTTTACATTGCAGCTCCCTTCCTTCAAGAACTACATGGATGCCCAGCACAGCCCTCATGAGTGGCACTGGCCTGGCAACTCCCTCTAGCCCAGCCAGTCTCAGGGACTGGGAGCATAACAACCTGTGGCTCCAGGAATGGGGAAACAGCTTTTTGCATGAAGGATACAACACTGTGTTCACGCTACATATGCATGAAAGGCTGTACTTGATTGTCAATGTATCAGTGCTACCAGGAAGAGCACCTGAGGTGTATGGGATCTGTTTGATGATTTACAGTACTATAGACCAGCTAGGAAGCCAAGAAGAAGACAAGTGAAACCATGCAGAATTCTTATACTTAGCTCTGTCTTTTCCAAGATAGCACCTAATTAATTTTAATTAATTTTGCTGGTAAATACCTACTTAACTATGAGATTTAGAAGAGCCTCAAGGATGATGTAACTCATACCAGTAGAAAGCAGCTTGGAGATGACCTAACTCATGCCAGGAAAAGCAGGTCCTCTTGCCCACCCATCACAATCCCATAATACCTTTACACTGGTGGCAAATGAGGTGCTGTGAAGTTACTGCTATAGTCAAAGATACCCCTGACACAAGGAGACCTTCAGCTGTTGCCTTGAGCTCTCTGCATGGCACAGACTGACTGGGATGGGCTGCAGGTCACTGGACCCAGTGCTTTCTCTAAGAATCTGACCCAGTATTTGTGAAAATCAGTGTTCATCCTTGATTTTCAGTGCATTTCAGTGCGATTTTTAGTGGCTTATGTTGTTGTATGACAGACTGGATTTTTATTTTCTTTTAGTTTGGATTTTCTTTCTCTTCCACAGTTTGAATCATGTATATTAGCATACAACTCCGAGCAAATTCAGCAGAGTTTAGTTGTCTAGCAAGGTCTTTTCTGGGATGTTTGTGCTCCTAGTAGAGGTGGCAGATACTGAAGATTTCAGAGGCCCACTTTGTGAGACATCTTACTGGGAGACAGCTGAAAATTTAGGATCCTAATTTAGGAGATTTGCCTGTCTCTAGGAGGGGTTTAGAGCTCCTTTTGAGTATTTAGGACAATTTCACTTTATATCCTGGAGAACTCGGACTGTGTCTAGTTTACTGGGCAGTATGCATGCTTTGGCCAAGCATTAACTCCACAACAGGAGACCTGGGTGTGTGTCAGTGGTCTCTGTTCCCATAGTCCTCACTTCCTGAGCAGGGACCTTTTTATTTCACAAAGAAACTTGAGCTGACAGCTGAAAGGAAAAATAGTACGCCCACAGGTCCTGCAGTCCTGGTGAGTGGGGGACCAGGGCTGTGGGGTACACCCTGGGCAACACCTGCTCTGCAGTCCAGACACATCCATAGGGCATTATTTACTTGGAGGAAAAGCTGATTGTGTGACTGAAACTTTGGAATGAAGTTTAGGGGTATGTTATATGTGATGGGATCCTTATTAAATGGTTTTGTGGGTCAATCTTCTGTGGACAGAGTGGGAGAAATATACTCCTCTCTGTTCTCTGTACATCTTCTTAACTGAACTCAGTGCTCTTTAAGAAGCACATAAATCATGAGAAACGTAATCTGTGTCTCAGAGTAGCTATGCAGGATGATCACATACGTTAATTTGTAACTAGGAAATGCAGTGTTCTTCATAAAGGTTGAATTAAAAACTTAAACCGCAGGTTTTTTTCTTGTTTGAGGTCTCAGCACAGACCTATCCTATCCAATCTGTGTGCTGCAAGGGTCTACCACAACGTAACAGTTGCTTGAATAAGTATTCATTTTAGCAAAGTTACAGAATATGAAGGTGTTTAATAAGTAGCCTCAACCTTTCATAAGTAATGGAAAAACTTGTGTTATCTCATTCCAAATTCTTTTATTACAGTTATAGGTCAACCCACACGACTTCAAAGCTGTAAAATTACATGGTGAGAGTCTCAAAGGGTAATATGGAAAAAACAATAAATAAAGCAAACAATATTATAAGGTGAACAGGTTCATCTTCCAACTGTGCTGAACTCAAAACTAGCTCAGCAAAAGTGACATAGGTGCCGTTGTAATAAGAATCTCAGTCACTGCTTGCTGCTGCACAGCAGTGTGGCTTCTTGGTATGGACAGAAATCTGTGTGATCAATTATTACTGCAACTGGAAGTCCACTGAGGCAGGCATGTAACTCTGTTTACTTTTTCCATGCAAATACCATAGCTGCTGTTCAGCTGTAAGGTCCATTCTTATGCATGGTTTTTACTGAAGATCAGTGACTGGTAATCTTGCATATCAAAGGAAGAATAACTCTTTTATATACTATTTATCTCCCAAATTATATGAACTCTTTTTACACAGATTTCTGCATTTTCCTATTTATTTATATTTTTTTCTTTTTACTATTAATATTTCCACTAGTTTACCTCCTTTCTTATCCACTGATTAAAATATATGTGTGATTTTATCAAGAATATGGAACATTACATTGGGAAAGCAGACTTGCTAACAATGTTTTCCATCCCCCTGATCTATTTTTAAAGAAGTTTAACGTTCTTCAGAAATTTAAATAATTTACTTTGTAGATGAGTTCAAGATCAGAAAAGAGAAATTTAGTAAGGAATCTCTTTATTAATTCTCTGAGGCATATCACTTCTGAAGAGAATTGACAGCTACTTCTAAGTAGCTCCTGGAAATGACTGCAGCATCTGATAAGCACGGTGGCTTCTTGGAAGCTTGTAAATGATACATTAAAAAGCATTCATTTTGTTTTATTTCAAAATTCGATCCATTGTACCTGCCTACACTCGAGTTCAAGATTAGAAGCTTTCCTTCTAACAATTCGTAACATAACCACTTATCAAAATTGTCCAAGGTTTGCAGTAAAATTATGATTAGAAGGTTTGATATAAAAGCTGGACCCTTTTCTGAGCAAAGATCAGGGCCTCACCTTATGATTGTGGAAAGAAATGACATTTACAACAGCCAGAGAATGGAAAATGTTAGCAAGTTAAAGCAAACAGAAGCTAAACGTTAGGCTTTCACAACACAAGAGTGCAGTGTGTCCAACCTGTTATCAGTTTACAACTTTAGCCTCACAGCCCTTTTCCAAACTCACAAAGTTCTTTGTTACTTCTTGACTGAGGTCAACCTGGACTGCAAGGCGATTCCCACTGTGCCTTGTGTGATACTGGTGGTGTGGGAACGAGCAGAAATTTAAGGACTGTGCAGACTAGCCTGCTGCATTATTCCTCATCAATGAATGGGAGCATTAGTACCTGTCATGAAAAGGTTTTGAGGAGTTTGCTTTCTGCTCTCAACTAAGGACTAGCCATGGCCACCACTGGGGCTGCCAGTTTGACCAGGTGGAAGCAATGTAAATCAGGAGAAGTTAACCCTATATTTACATAGCCCCAAACTAATGAAATGACATGAAAAAGTACATGTCATGGACATACCAACTGATCAGGTTTAGCACTCAGTAATGGAAAAATAGGTCACAAATACCTCAAATTACCTCTGTCCTTTCAGGGCACAAACTTACTTGCCCAGGTATTTTTCTCTTGCTCTCACCAGTTGCAACACAAGACTGACCTCAGCTCCAGGTTTCTAGTCCCATGTCTGTTTGTGAAAGAAGCATAGGGACACTCCTGGAAAGGCCTCTTGTCTTCCACAGTCCCACCAGCAGGATTTTTACACAGGTTTTTTGTAGTGGTCCACCATTAGCTGTAGCAGGGCTCTTCACCTCAAGCATGGGACTCCCACATATTTAAGTGCCTGGGCTAGCTGCTGGAGACTGGTTTGCCTGCAGTGAACATATCCAAACTTGCTGGGAATAGCCAGATATTTCCTATAACTTTTCATCAGTGTTTCATTGGCTGTTATCAGTCACTCAGTTTCAGAATGACTGTTTTGAAATGTCTGTCCCTCTGCTTTTCATCTTCCCACAACCTGGAGGAGGGTAAGAAAGAACTTGTTTCTGTCCATGGAGAAGCATGGAAGGCAAAACTGGCAGATAAAAGCTGTGCCTTCAAAATAAGGTATTCTGAAGCCTGAAACAATATGTGAATCTGTGGCCAGGATGGGCAGAGGAAAATATTCCAGAAAGCCACAAAAAACTGAATAAACCAACTGAGACGCGGTAGAACTTGTGAGCTTTAACATCAGCATCACTGCAGCCTGACAGAGCCTGCGTTAGACCTGAAGGAGGTCCCAGTAAGGGATTATCCTTCTCCCTCCACCCATATGGGGGTTACTTTCTCCAGCCATATGTATGAAGACAAACTACTCTTGTTCTGATGCAGGGCAGAACTCCATTAACTTCTCTTGAAGTCATTCTGCATGCAAAATGACAGACACACCAGAAAGTAAATACCCGTGCTGGTGCTGAGCTCCATTCAAGTCCTGCATTTGGCCTATGGAGCTTATGCTTGACTGACCAAAAGCTTGCGCTGTGGGTACCTCACATGCTTTAGACCAGGCTCATTCTGTTTTTTCCATGAAAAATTGCACTGTTCTCTTTATTTCATGAATATCCTACATGCCTTTTTGGCTGACACTTCTCCTCTTCTCTGTGATACAGATACAGATATCTAGGATACAGACAAGTAGAGGAATTAGGAGTGTTTTGCATGGCTGCTCTTCAGATTCTGTTATACCTAGAGCCTTTATCTTTGAGAAAAGTTTGCAAACTTCAGCGAGCCTTTCCAGCACTGTTTCCAGAGACTTAGAACTCTCTTTTTCACCATACATTTTCCATTGACAAGCCAAGTTTATAGAGTGAGATTAATCTTTAATCTTTATAATTATTGTTTCAAGTAACCTGAAGATGTATTATTAACAAGCCACATCTCTTCCCTGGATGCCAGGGTGAGACTTTTTTTAACTTACAGACACAATGAACATGTGTATGTCTGGATTCTTGGTGCTTTGCACATTGATATAAAAGCCATAGTACTTCTCCAGTTTCTTATACAGGACTCATATTCTTCCCTTTTGCTACACATAAATCTTCAAGGTCATCTGTTCCTAAAACAAATGTACAAAGCAGATACAATTCAAGAAAGTGGGAGGAGGCTTTGATTTCACAGGATGGCGTAGTGGGCAGTCTGGATTCTTTAGGCAACAAGGTTGGCGGAAGCTTTCTTTGTGGGGACTTCTTCATATGAACATCACCGGTAATTGCGATTCATGATCTCCTCTCTCCACATTATTAAAAGACAGTAAGGCACAAACAAACAGCAACAGTGTGCTCCTAAAGATGTTGAAAAACAAAGTATCTGGAATTTGCATATGGAAGACATGGTCCAGGAACCACCACCAGATGTGACCTGCACAGGGCAGCCCAAGTTCAAGCAGGATTTTTGTACTTATTCTCCGTGAAGACCATAGGGAAGTACTTCTTCAGTCTGAA
Organism: Scytalopus superciliaris; assembly: GCA_013400415.1. Taxonomy (NCBI): domain Eukaryota; kingdom Metazoa; phylum Chordata; class Aves; order Passeriformes; family Rhinocryptidae; genus Scytalopus; species Scytalopus superciliaris. Next base: position 282,216 of record VXBX01002561.1, read on the forward strand.
AGCGCTCTGAAGATGGTCTTGAATGTTGTAAGAAGGTCTTTAAACCTTGAGAAAGGGTCTTTTTCATTAACTAGTATGATTACAATGCACCCAGATCCATAGCTTCTGGGGCCTTATTTATCCTTCCCCTGGCACAAAGTATGTATGTGAAAAAGGACAAATATACTTTTGTATAGGAAGAATTATGGATTCATTTGATCAAACTGGTGTGCTTTCTGGTTTTACACACAGGCCCATACCACTGGTGTGTGCAGAAACCTATGCACATTTGTGTCCTGTGCTGGGGGAGGAGCTGTCTGGGCCACTAGTGGAAGGGACTAAAAGGACCAAGTAATGTTCACTTCCTCCCATCCCAGAGAGGAGGGTTGCTGCTGAGAGCATATCTTATATCATGAGAAAAACTAGAGTGTGAAGCTAAATTTTTAGAAGTTTATTTAAAGAAGAAGGGGGCCAAAACCTTTCTTATATAATAAAGAAATATCTTAAGACTGCTTCTGGATGAGCTACATTTTCTGTCTGAATTCCAGCAAACTAAAATCCTTATTTCTCAGTGTTTGAAACTTCTTAGAGAGGGAAAATTCTGGACTTCGGAGTCCTGATGCAGTGATACAAAAATCTTTGAAGGTCTCTTGAGCTTGGATAAGTTTATTAATAATGTAAGCTGAATGAATGCTCAATGTGATTTTCTGTTCTTTGAACCAAAGTTGTTAACAAATGCGAGAAAACAAGTAAAAATGTAACACTTTGCAGATCAGTTTTACAAATGGATCTTTCTTTCTCCGAAGAGAAGAAAGTCTGGCAAAAGAATAATAGGTATTGTTTAGTCAGATTGCCTGATACAGGCAAAACAGTTTAGAGATTTGTATTGGGCTCCAAAGTCTATATCTAGGCCTTTGTGAACACATTGTGTGACTTTCCAAAACTCAAATGCAAAAAAATCCTATTAAAGCCGTGAAAACTGCAGATATTCACCATCATTTCATGAAGATTTTTTCCTATGGGCAGAAAATATTATCATCCTCATCAGTTTTTGAACCTTCTGTAGCTCAAACTGGAAGAAGGTGAACTTTTTCCTAAAACTTCTAAGTGTAATTTTTTTTTTTTTTAAATAAGGGCCAAAGCTAATTTATGATTTCAACTGCAAGAGCCATTGAAACACACATAACTGTGCCTCAATGGTCTTCATATTTAGGTATTTAGGTATCTGATGTTTCATTTAATACCACCACGGTCAAGCTATTGGTTTGGGAAGTCTACAGGAGGCTACATAATGATCAAGACATTATTTGGATCAAATTTTCCCAGCACCAAAAGAGAGGAGATGAAATAAAGCAAATAATTTAAGATAAAACTAGTTGGATCAGATACAGTTAACTTGAATTGCTTGTGAAGATCTATTTTAAACTTAAGATTAACAAGTTCATATTGCTGCAGGCATCACACTATCAGACTGGTTAACACCAGTTGCTCTCCCGGACATGCTCTCTAGATTAACCAGGCATGAAGTAACAGAACCTAAATATAGGTTTCTATTTTTGTTGGAAGGTGTTATCCTTACTAGGTAAAATTTCTCATTCCTTCTCTTGGTAGCATATATGGTTTTTATACAGTGAATTGCTTTAAAGCAGAGGCAAAGCAGTGGTCACTTGTAAGTATTTTACATTGGCAAATAAAGGTATTTGGAACCACTAAAAGGAATTTGGTGCAATTGTTTGAGTAGCTCTCCTTGAGGATGCTGAAGTCTTTCTAATGCCTTTAAGCATGCAGCATTTATAAAAATGAGTTAAATCCCTGCTCATGCAAATGATGCTGTTGGCTGTCAGGGAGTGCTAGTCTGGGACATGTACATTGGCTTGAATCTCTATTATCAGCTTGTCTGGGGATTTTTTTGGTTGTTTTGTTTGTTTTTGTTTTCCTCTCCATTTGGACCTGGCTTCTATTCTAAGCAAACATTTGTGCATTTGTGTATAATTCAGAATATTCTGGAGTCCTTTATTTTTTTTTTTTATTACTTTGTGAAAAAAACCCAACAAAGTCCTTAAAATGTGTCAGTTTCTGTGGTTCTAGAGAACAAGAAAGTTAATTACTCTTTTTTATTTTTTTCTCTCTCAGAGTTTTAGGAGAAGGTAAGGAGAGAGGTCCTTTAAGATTTAGCAGGAAATACCCTTTATCAGCTCCTGCAGCCTTGACTCAGTAAGGCACCTTGTTTCCAGTACTAGGTCACCATGACCAAGAAATCTCACACCACTGGAAGGAGTCCCAAATATTGTTGCCCTAACACTCCCACATCTTGGCTCTGTATCACCCACACAAAGCAGACCTAACGCCAGCTTAACTGGCCTCCACATGATCCCCAGGTCGAGGAGATCTGTGGTACTAAGGAAAATCATTTTGGCAACTGCCATGGCACCTGTGAGGACCAAGGTGGCTGGGGGAGGTGAGCAAACAACTGTCAGTAATTAGAGAAATCCTTCAACAGCTCTAATGGCCAGGCTGGGACATGTAGGGAAGGCTAGGAAAAGGGTGAAACACTGGTCAGAGTGCACAAGAGCCACCTAAGTGACCCCTCATAAGAGTGATGAACAGTGCCAGAGATCTCTAAATTATACCTATATAGTTGTCTTAATGGATTGACACCTAAATTTGTTTATTGCATTGTAGTCCATGTTTGCTGTTGGATTATTGACTAATCTGCTTGTAAATGATTTGGCCAGTTTCTTGTTCCCACTTGTGCTAAAAAGAATTGGAAAGAAAAACTACTGCAGAACAGAGAAAATAATCTAATAAAGCTAGGGAATTCAGAAACAGAGATAAGTGGGGATAACTTCTACCTTGCTATTATTCTAAGTTTCTTGGCATTTAGACTCAAGACCTATAGGGTCAGTATTCAAGAAGGCACTTGGGCCTATGATTCACATTTGAAAATAAGATTATAAGGAACATAGGTAATTTTTTCAAGGAATATTTTCTCATTTTCATGGGTGACTCAGAGCTAAATAACCAAGGGCAAAAAGCAATGCTTTTATTGAGCTATAGAGTGGACCATAAGGCAACCATCAAGCTGGGGCATGCAGGTCCTCTGCATCTCCAAAAGTAGGAAGAGCAGGTTCACACTCTTATTTCTGCCTGTGTGCTCAGTTGCAGGGGTGAGTGCCCTAGCAGCCGGCAGTAGGGCTCTCCACCATACTCCTCTTGCAGCTGTTTGGCACTGCATTGTGTAGCTGCATGTTTCTCTGGCCGAAGGGAAAGAGCACCGTCCCAGTCACTGGGCATTCTCCTGAGCTGAAGTTGAGAGCAGAAGAGACACCTGCTTTCCTGTCCCTGTGCAGGCATTAATAGGAGGCAGGATAGAAACACAGGTGTCCCCTTGCCTAAAGGAGCATCCAGAGAGTGATACTTATCTTCTGGCCACAATTAATATTTAATCATCCTGTATAAAATGAGCAGCTCCTACAGGAAAAATCGCAAGTGGGATTTCTTCCTCCCCCTCAAGAATATGTGGTAACCTAAAAATGAGAGCTTCCCTCCCCTGAAAACTGTGAGGCACCATAAGTTCAAGTCCTCATGAGCAGAGCAAGAGGCTGTAATCCCAGCTCCCCGTCCCCCACTCCACAAAAGCTGATGATTAAAGACCGGGAAGTGGAAGCTTCCCTTTTCTGAAATCACGTGCCTGGCTTGCCTTGTGTTATGACAATCTTTGACAAACTTTTCAGGCTTATTTGAAAAACTCAGTTCTGTAGCTGATTTGTTCTTAAATGTTGCCTATAATGTAAGAGGAGGTATACATATTCTAGGAGAAGTGCTTTAAAGTGCCCCCATCTTCATGTAATAAAATCAGTATTTGGGAACTGTGAGTAAAGCCTTGGGGCCGGAGTGATCCCCACCAGACTAAACACTTTGAAGATTTCCACTTGGGTTGTAAAAATCTCATGTCCCTGCCTTTGTTCAGCTCCCAGTTCTGGAAGCAAAGGTCAGAACACATGGCCAGAATATTTACTGATGCAATGACTGGGTTTTACAAGGTCTGCGTTGAGGGCTTTTTTTCAGTGAAGTACTGTCCCATTAAAAATTGTATATTTATAGTATGGAAAACTTAGAAAAGTACCACCTCAAAGTTTTTTGCTGCCTAAGTAGGAGCATGATAAGGCACATTGTTTACTTTTATGGTCAATAAAGTAAAGCCTGTTCTCAGGTGCAGTGCTCTTAAGTGGCTTCCCATTGCTAACATGAGACTTTAGACTGATTTTATCCTTCTGACATTCAATGGAACAAATATCCTGTAGTTTGCAGATAAGGATCACTCCGGGATCAGTTTCAGTTTGACACAGTTGTTTCAAAATTCACCTTGGGTATATTTTTTCCCTTCAACATTATCTAAAAAACTAATCAGCCTGGCTAATGAATTAAAGGGGTCAGAGGAATCAATGGTCCTTATTTGCATTAATTCAAATTAATACATACCTATTTTATTGAATAAGGAGTGACAGGTCAGGTATTCATAAATAACTGATGGAGAATGAACATAATTCAGTAAAAATATTCTGTTTTTCTTGTTATGAACTAATATACACTGAAAATATAAGTATTTTTTAAATTAAAAAGATTTATCATGTGAAAGTGATCCCCAGACAGGTAAATGCTGTTATTGAAAGGAAGAATGATTGAATAGCTGAGGTCCTGCCTTTAGACTTAGGAGGTCTGGGCTCAGTGCTCCCTGAACTGACTCCCTGAATGGCTCTGTGAGCTCTTTGGATGTCTGGTGCTTCAGTTTCCCATTCATGAATTTTCTTTCTTAGAGTAGTTTGGTGAAAATGAATACCTGAGAAGCTGAGGATTTCAGATCTTTCAGTTGTGCAATATGGTAAGAATAGAAGACCAATACAAAAGAGAAAAGGTCAGTCTCTTTGAATCGAATAAAGAAATGTAGTGGGAAAACTGGAAAGGCTGACAAGGCTTTTTTTTTGTTAAAGTCCATCTTGTTTTTCCATGACATGCTAAGGTAGGTCTGTCTGTAATATGGAAGGCTACAAGAAACCTCATTTGAAAGCACAAAGTCTGTTTTCAAAACTGTGCAGTCCCTAATCATTGTCAAGATCTCTGGAAAATTACACTATATTTCTCTGGAAATTATTACATGTATTTTGAGTAATGAACTTGTCTGACTGCAGGCTGCAGAGTCAAAAGACTCATGACTATTCCTGTAACATTTGCTCAGAAGAGAAATACTCTGAGTTTAAGTCCCAGTCCTGCTGAAACATACCTGCTTTTCATTGCAAATGCATGGGATGTCAGCTGACAGGACTTTATTAGTGCCAGTGAGACGGCTCATGTGGGAGACAGTATTCTTCTGAGCAAGTTCTCTTTATGCAGAAGTAATGGGCACATCAGCACTGTACAGTTCAGTGCTATGCAGAGAAACCTGAACTGTTTCTGTGACTCCAGCTGGACCACAGAAGATGGCTAAGCTACAGCAGCCAGTGTGGAGTGCTCCACTGGTATGGCCCCATTGAGACAAAGTGGTTTCATTTGCCATGACTGCTAAATGTGAAACCCTTTCTGCAACCCATTTTAGTTCCTGAATAGTTATAAAAATGAACTCCTCAGATTATCTGTGGTAATCTTTTATTGAAAATTATTTGATATAAATCACATAGTAGCACTCAGGTGTCTTATCTCTCATACAAGCATCCTCAGCCACAACAGAGAAAATGTTTGTTCCCCTCTTCCTTGCAGAAATGAATGGCTTTTACATCAGGGAGATTAATTTTTTGCACCCTGCAAAGGAACATGTAGATGATGCATAGACAAGGCCTTCTCATGCTCAGAGTTCAACCCTGTTAGGACAAAAGCAGAAGCTAAATGTAGTTCTCTGCATCTCAGATTTCTGCAGACACCAAAAGGGGAAGCAGATCCCCATCAAAACTTTGAATGAAAGGGCTGTGTCATGATCAGTTCAGAAAATAAGCAAACTCAGAGCAAGGCTCAGGAGTATTGTGGACCCAGCTCATCATTAAACAGCACCCAGTGTAATACCTACATTGGAAGAAAATTGCCTGGTACAGCACCAATGCCTCAAAGGCCACCTCCATTCCACTGCAGATATCAGTACTTACCTGTATGAGGAAAGATTTTGAGCTGAGTTGCAAATGGCGAGGATTTTAAGACACCTTTTTTGGGCTTTTCTGCTTTGCTGACTTAGATGGCTTTCCTCTGAGTTATCAGTTTTTCCCTGTTGCTTTAGAAATGCTGCACTATTTCTAGCCTCTGTAAGCTGGGCAGTCTCCCTCCCCAGAGTCATAGATCAGAGGCCTAGAGAGCAGCTGTCTAAGATTCCCTCTGTATCTAACCCTTTGGTATTATTAATAACAATAGTTCAAAACTGAAGGCATTCAAATATTTTCTGTCTGTTGAGAAAGAAATGAAAGAAATATTTAATTTGATTTAACAGCAGGACAGGAAGGAATGTTTTACAGAGCCCCATGGTGTTCCTACTGACTTCTTCCATGAATCACACCTTTAAATTTCTTCCCCTTTTTTGGTGAAAATTTAAGCTGTTTTTATCTCTGTAACAAGTTGTCACTTTAAGAGGAGTCATTTTGGGTGTACTAGTGAAAGAAGAGGGAACATTGGACTCTGGAGACACATTTCCATAGGGTAATGCTATTGAGCGGCTTGATTTGTACACATCATTGTGCCTTAGGATGAAAGCCAGGAAGGTGTTTGGAAAGATACCTACTCACTCAAGTTATTTGATTGAAGTTTTACATTACTTGAGTGTGATCACAAAGTAGTCATTTGTGTTTATAACTGCTCTGTGAAGATTTTTGGCAGATGTTGTGCTGTTACGCTGAAATATGGCTCTTTGTTCTCCTTAATAAGCAAGAGCTGTTAATACCATGCTGTGTTTCTGATGTCTTTTTGCTGGTCAGTACTCTCTGCCCCCTTTGCTTCAGCACAAGCAGGAATAGAAGCAGTGACAGCAGAGCATTGCAACTCCCACTTATCTGATGTTACAGACTGGCAAAGTGAGAAGATGTCTAGGAGGAAGAGCCATTTTCTTTTAATTAATTATTAACCGGTAAGTCACTCCAGCCAATCTACACTCAGCAGTTGGGTGAAACTTATGAGCAGGTTTTTGAGCAAGACCAGGCTTAACTGAAACCAAGTGAAAGGAAATCATATTCTGGGCAAACCTACCAAAAAAATTAAGCAGACGACAAACTGTGGAGAAAACAAGCCTACACCTACTTATATTTATAGAAGTGTTCTTGTCATAAAGCTCTTTAGAAACCTAGAAATACATGCAGTGCATGAGGACTCTTTTGTTTTACCCCCAGAAACAAGTGAATGAAAGAAATGTTTTTATGACAACACATGGTAGCACTGAAATGAAGAATATCCTATATAGTAGCAGGTTATGTTGGCCAAGTATAACTACCTAGTACCAGCTTGGCACAGTGTTGTTACTAGTGCAGCTATTTTTACTGAGAGTGATATAGCACCTGTAGCTAGTATATGTTGTCAAAACACTGATGATGTCTTCATCATCACAACACCCCTTAAAATGGAGGAGTGCACAGATGCAGTACAGAAATAAATCCCTCATTTAAACTCTTTTTTTCCCTGGGAAACAAATGCAAAGTGACTCAATTGTTTGTTTCTTTTTTTTTTCCTCACAATAAACCCCATCTGTTATTGTGATAGGAAGAAGGATGTCTCCAGTTTAGCAGCCACACTGGCTCAATATTTTGACAAAGGTCACCAAAAGATACATATCATTAAAGGAAATAGGGCCAAAGTTTTAGATTTGCAATGACATTGGATGCTAAGTAAGCATGATCCAGATTAAGGTTCATCATAGTAAGTGTCCCAGTTGACCTGCTGGAAAAAGTAATTCCTGTAAGTTTTCTGTGAAAAAGCTGTTATATGTTCTCTACCTCTGATTCATGGGTGACAGGGCATAAAAACCTGGTCACCTTTTAACACCAGGAAGACTTTTTATGGCTCTGCAATTATAGCTTTCTTGGAAGAAACCCTCTGGGATGTCAGATTGCCAGTCCTCCTTCAGGTGTGTGCTACAGAGTTTAAATGGGGACCTGATCTACAGAAATACCAAACATTTGTTTCAGGTGATTAAATGTTCTCAAAACACTAGATTCTCAAAAAAAAAAAAAAAAAAAAGGCAGCTGTGTAAAATTTTCGTAGTCGTCTTCAAAAGAGAACTTACTATGCAGTCACAGAGGTGTACTGTTAATGAAGAGCAGATTAATCAGAGCATTCTTCTGATAATGTGCTTGTCTTCTACTTACATAAGCATTACTTTCAGCAAAGAATTTGCTAATGAGTTTCCTGCCACACTAGGACTTATTCAACAGAAAAATTGAGAAATGCACAGAGAGAATTGTGTGAGGGTTTAATGCTTCTAATTCATCAGAGCTGTTCAAATGCAGTCCTTCTCAGAGCACCTCCGGTGTGAGCTGTCTCTTCTATACATAAAAAAATCTGCTTTATATGTTTTTTATCTAGTCTAATGCACTGTTTTGGATCAGAAGTGTGTTTTGAAACAAATGTCTGCTCACAATTACCATGCTTTGGTTCCTATTGTGGAATAGTTTTTGAAGACATGAACTGAATTCCTTTTGTATGAAACTAGATGGGAAAATTCTCCCTAGTAGTGTAGCTAATGCATTGCAGCTACACACACGTCTTTAGTCTGTGGAACTGGACTAGAGCTGCTCTGAAGAAAAAGGCAAAACAAAACCCTGTGATGGGTGAGGTGTGGATGTTGGGCTCTCAGACTCTTTTCCTATATAAAACTACTCCTACTTATTCACACAATTAGATAGTACAGATAGGCTGTAACATCAGGGCCATATCTACTGAAGGGAATGATGGTGTGTTGCTTCCATCTATGCTTAACCAAACTAGCAAAGCTGCTGTTTAGTTCTGTGTGTCACTTTACATGTTTTCTTCTAATCCAGTCGTGTTCTAGTCCATTTTTATGTTTAATCAACAGACTTGCTTAATGAAATGCAAATGATAACATTTGGTAATGCCTCTGAAATAAGAAAGATTGCAAAGGTATCACTGCCACTGCAGACTGCTCGAAATGCCAGGGATTTGTCACATAAAACCTTATTTGAACTTGGTTACTTTATAAATGCTGGTGACATGCAAATATGAATAACATTTTTAGTCCTGATCCCCTGATGGTTTCTCCAGACAGTAAAACGTGTACCTTATTTGTATAGGTAGCATGGTACAGGAGGATCCTAGCTGTACTAATGTTAGAGAGGACAAATAGAGTTGACATGAGGAAGAGGCCCAAGATAAGAGACTGGAGATGGATTTAAATATGTAATTAATGGACCAAGAGACTGCATTCATAATGATAAAAGACTAAAGTTCTTTGGTTACTAGAGTTCTGCTATTATTATCTGTGTTAGTCCATAATGTGTGGGTCAAATCATTTGTCTACTGAAGTTGTTAAAAATATTCCACACGGCATCAGGACAGAGAAAAGGCCCATTAGAAATGAGCAGTTCTCTGACAGGCATATACTCTTATGTGCATAAACTCTAATGCACTCACCACTGCCTTGGTGGAAATAATATAGATTTGTATATCTGTATATCTGTGTATAATTGAAAGTGAAACCAATGTAGATTTCCATGGTCATTTATTAGAAAAATCTTATGTGTGTGTATGTCTTCAAAAGGAAAATTCTTCAGACTTTTTATGGGATTAGCTTTTGCTAACATCATTCTGCAGTGCACTTACATGACTTAGAAAACAGTCTAGGTTTTCAAACTGTAGATGGAGATGAAACAAGTGTCTTTTTCCAAGTTAATTTCACTTCCAAGCCATCTCGGTAGTGCTACTAATGAATTTCTGTCTTTATGTATATGATATTTCTGAATGTCTATCACCAGGGTACCCAAATGTCATTATAAATTTAATGAACAGCTGCTGCCCATTAAAAGTAAGTGTAACTTCTATTGCTTAAATTAAACTAGTTTAAAGTAAAATGAGCATTTAGGTTAGGCAGGTGTTACTGCTATTTATATCCAGAAGTTGAACTTCTCCTAGACTGAGGGCTAGTTTCAAATCGCATTTTTTCTGCCACTGTTATTTCGTCAAGGAAAAAAGCTCCTACATCACAGCTCTGGTCATCTCTAAAATGTGAATATCCATGGCAGATGATTGAATGATCTTCTTAGATGAGGAACTTCTGACATTTGCTTTTTATATTGCTAATTGATGATACTATGCAGAGGTTAATTGGGCCATTCAATAGTGCCCTTCCAGTTTGTCTTCCCTTAAAGTATTCAGTAAGATTGCCTGCTAAGATGCCTATTATCTCTGTAACAAATCTTAGTTCTAGTAGTGCTGGTCTAAGGGCAGAGAAAAAGATTGGGGCAGCTCCATAGCAGAATCAATTAGTGTCCTTGATGCTCGTTTGAATAGTCAATTAACAGAGTTCACAGAGGCGTCCAGAGTCAAACTTGGCCAGAGCAAACATACCAGGGCAATTGTAAACTTTCTACTGGGTAATTAATAGCACCAAAACTGGACAGGTTCAATATATCTAGGGCTGCTCTTCACAGGTCACTGAGCAAGATTCAGCCCCAAATCACGGAGCGATGCCCTGTGCAGGCAGATCATCCCCCTGCTATCACTCTCTAATTGTAAGAAATCTGTTTATTAAGGCACAAAAAATGGACATAATTGGAGGGAAATAGAGAGACATATCACACACGCACAAATATTGATAGCGTCTTCAAGTAAAGAGGAAATGGTGTTGTAAATAAGCCATTTAGCATCCTTCCTCTTCACCAATGAGTATCTCTTATCACTCCACTTTAGACATCTACTCCACCCTCTCCTCAGTTTAGCTCTCTAAAGAGCAGCTCTGTGAAGGCCTCTTTGCCTGTCCTGGGTTCTCAGGGAGCTTTTTTGATCCAGCTGTGAGTTGCTGCTCCTTATGATTCAGCTGGATGAAGAGGCTGAGAAAGCAGAACTTGATAGTAGAGTCCACCGAGTGATACTTTCCACTCCACCTTCTCTCATCTGAAGGATTCCCTACAGTGTTTCCTAACACACAGTGTTTCCCAGCCTGGGGAGCAGCAGTCAGGGCTTGCCCTGGCCAATTAGAAAGGAATGGAGGATAGGGGAAGGTGAAGGTGGAGTCCACAAATCTCTTTGGTCTTGTGTAATTTCCCAAATGTTGCGGAAGGACATGTTAGCTTGTGCCCATATCCATCCCCAGAGAGGTACCTGAAGCCTGGATCTGCCCCAACTGCCCTGCTTCCTGGTTGGGCAGTGGGATGTGTCCAGGCTGCCTGGCCCTGCTCTGACACTGCTTTGGGGTGCCCAACCCCAAGAAGACCCTGGCCTGTTGGAAGCTGTTTGAAAGACCCCACTTTGACTGTGTGTCTGCAAATATTTTCAGGTATTTTTCAATGCATAGTGTTAATTGTCAGATACCTCAGAAGACTTTTAACACATCTGGCTAAGCAGATATGCAAATTGGTACCTCATGTACCTGCAGTGGTTGGAGCCCGCATGCATTTTGACTGCACAGCTGCTGTGGGACGCTTGGCAGAAGTCAGATGGAAGAGCTCTTTTATGTCCTCACTGGACAAGGCTGTCTAAGATTGCTGCAGATCCAGCACAGATGTCCTCTGCAGTTCTCCAATGAACAGACACCCATTGAATTCACCATCTTATTCAGATGGATAAATGTAATCTCCTCTTCAACAGTGTCACTGCCTCCCTTGGATTTTTCCTGCTCTATCAAGTTATTGTTGGCCTCATTAATACACTTATTTCTTCCTGCAGTTTGACCTAGTATTTGATACTCTTATTTTGAGGAGAAATACATGCACTTAGTTTCTTTATTAGCCTGGCAAATTCTTGCTTTTGAGTAGCAAAAACATGATGCTGTAGTAATTTCTTAATGTCCTGATAAATTATTTTTCTATCCCTATGAACTTTAAACTTGGCATTTACTTATTTCATGGGAGAAAGGGTGGCTCTGTAAGACAGTGCCTGACATCTGACCATGGTGCAATAGAGCAGGTGCAGGTCTCAGCAGGGCAGTAAAGGGTTCATGTGGAACTGTGCCTTAAATGGAAAAGGGAAGCACTCAGTGGCCAGGAGGTCTTTTCCAGCCCTGTTATTTTTTGTGTTATTCTTTGCTAGATTTGGAGGATCATCTCGAAGGATGACATACAAAAGACACGTAGGACATACCACAACCTGTATGTCAGCTATTGTGTCAGTCACTCTCTCACAGATTTTATTTTTTAGTTGCAAGTAGTTCAGTAACAGCTGGATTTGGTTCATCCTTTACAAGTAACTGAAAATAAAGAAGGAAAACAATTGAATGATCAGTGACAGCAGTCAAAAACCATCAGCATGCATTGTATATTTTAACCCCAACAGGGAGGCAACAGAGGACTAGGAACAGAAGTTAATAAACCGTATCCAAACACGCTTGTGTGTAGGGAGAAAAAGCCAAATCATTTACACATCCTGAAACCATTAAAATACATGTCCTTAAACAATAATTTTGAAGCATATTGCTGAAGAATGGGATGCTTTGATACAAGAAAAAGCCATGGTGTGGGAAGTCCTTGAGGTGCTGTTCTGTGAATTGGAATGTAGGTTTTGCCCAAGTGGTTTGGGAAAACTGAGCCCAGAATTTCTAACACTGTTAAAAAGACTCTAAAGAGTGCAAAAATCCTGTCTTGAAATTTCCTCATTTGATTGCTAACATTGTGCAAATGGATCTTTTCAGGAGGTTTCCTGTGTGTAACCTCCTTATTCTGGATGAAGACATTACTTCAGCTGGCTGAGTTCTGGAAATGAAGACTCTGAGCTCTATTCCAGATGCCACATACATCAGGAGTGACTTTTAAAATCATTACATATATACATAGAATCACAGAAAGGCTTGGTTGGAAGTGACTTCAGAGATCATCTAGTTCCAACCTCCCTGTCATGGGCAGGGATACCACCCACTAGACCAGGTTGCTCAAAGCCTTATCCAACCTAGCCTTGAATACTTCCAAGGATGGGACAACCACAGTGTCCCATACAATGCATACATGTGCAATACATTACAGTTCATTAGTCACACTACAAACAGTTTTCCTTCAATGGAGGTAGTCATGCCAATATATATCCTCTGCAGCCACTGAACTCAGTGTCAGCATGACTTTGTCAACATTTGTGCAACATCAAAGTGGTAGGTCTCGGTGACAACTGAAGAATTACTGGATATATACGATATATATATAAGATTTAATGAAAATGATAAGCAGCTCTGTTCACGCCCTCCCCAACAGATGCACTCTATTGTCTCTAAATTGAAGACATGGGGATTTGATAGGTGGGCTGTTCTGTGGGATAGGAACTGGTTACATGGCCACCAGAAGGTAGTGGTCAATAACTCAATATCCAGACATTGGTGACAGCCCTCAGGAGTCCATTTTGGGACCAGTACTGTTTAATATCTTCAACAATGACATAGACAGTGGGGTCATGTGCACCCTTAGCAAATTTGCAGATGACACCAAGCAGAGTGGTGTGGTTGACATGCCTGAGGGATGGGATGCCATGCAGAGGGATCTGGACAAGCTCAAGAAGTGTGTTCATGGGAAACTCATGAGGTTCATCAAGGCCAAGTTCCAAGTCCTGCACCTGGGTCAGGGCAACACTTGCTATAATACAGGCTGGGAGATGAAGGGAAGGGATTGCAAGCAGACCGGTGGAGAAAGACTGGGGGATGCTGGTGGGTGAAAAGCTGGACATGAGTCAACGATGTGTACTCACAGCCCAGAAAGCCAGCTGTGTTCTGGGCTGCATCGAAAGAAGGGTGGGCAGGAGGTCAAGGCAGATGATACTGCCTCTCTACTCTGCCTTTGTACCCACCTGGATTATGTGTTCAGCTGTGTTCAGCTCTTGGGTCCTCCACACAGAAAAGTCATAGATCTGACAGAGTGGGACCAGAGGAGGGCTGTAAGATGATCAGCGGGATGGAACACCTTTCCTATTAGGAAAAGCTGGGAGATGGGACTGTTCAGCCTGGAGAAGGGAAGGCTCTGGGAAAACCTTATTGTGGCCTTTAAGTACTTAAAGGGAGCCTGTAAGAAAGATGGAGAGAAACTTTTTGGTAGGGCCTGTTGATAGAGGACAAAGGGTAATGGTTTTAAACTAAAAGAGGGTATATTTAGACTGGATAAAGAAATAATTTTTTACAATGAGGGTGATGAACCACTGAAAGAAGTGGCCCAAACAGGTGATAGATGCCCAGTCACTGGAAACATTCAAGACCAGGTTGGCCAGCCCTGTCCCACCCAAAGTAGTCTATGATTCTATGATTCAAAGACTTCTGGGCAGCCAACTGAATCCTGTTTAGTGCCAACCTTGAGGTGTTACAAATAAGTGTAAGGCACTTCAGAGCTTTAAATATATTTTGCTGCCTCATGATGTAATTGATCTTGTTTAGCTCCAGAAAGGTTTGAAAAATATGGTAATTTTTTCACATTGCAGCAGCTGCACTGGTATGAAACATTAATCAGTTCTGCATGATTTTTAATTAATGGTCTCCAGTCTCTACAAGTGTACAATCGGAGTGGTTTTCATTTGTGCTCTACTACTGTATTTGTCTTCCTCTAAAAAAATACAGACAGTCTAAATCAGGAACATTGCTCAACATGAGAATGAGGCTCCTGAATTTTAAAGCAAAATACAGTTATCTCTGTGGATCTGCAAAACCCTCAGTGAGCAAAGTGACATTCAGAAATTCATCTCAAGCTTGATTTATTGTACATCTCATTTCAGAAAACTTAAAAAGCTAAAAAGCACAAGATGTCTCCACATCCCTCTCAAAAAGTAGAATTGGGACAGTAAATATGATATATCAAGCAGAACAAAAACTGTTAAAACAGGAGCAATCTGTTTAAAAAAAAAAGGCAATACAATAAAATTATGAGTGTGTGTAAATTGCTTCTTGTGGAGTACACAAGGTACTGGAAAATCCTTTTAAAGGATATTATGCTTTATCTTGGACATGTGTACTGCTGCAGTTAGGTGGTTTGCTCTTTAACTTGGAAACACAAAGTGTCTGGACAGTAGTATTAGAGCTAGTTGTATTCTCAGTCCCCTGCTGTGCAGTCAGCAGGAATAATTTTACCATTCTCATTTATGAGCTTTTGGAGTCATAAACACCTCCCAGCTTTCTGTGTGGAGTTCTGTAACCGGATAAGGAGTGAGTTCATTAGCAATTTGGTTGCAGAGAAGGAGCAGGAGCACATGTACTCCTCCAGGCAACTGTATGGCAGGCCTCTAATGAGGACTGACAGCAAATTTCTGCTTCAACACCACCATGTGAGAAGTTCAAGGGAGGCAGGTGAAAATCAGATAAGCAGAATCAACCTGTGTTTTCCTTTCCCTTAAAACATGTAGGTATGTATATAGCAAACTTTTATCCTGTAACAACTGGTTCACACACAGTTCTTGCTAGAAATACTTAAAACTGACACAAGAGAAGGCTTGAATTTTAATTTCTGTGAGATGTTCCTTTCCATGTAGGTGGAGACTGACAGTACAAACTCCATGACCATAACTGGCCTTGAATCTTACAGCTGGAGTCCAGAGCTGTAACCAAACCTCTTAGCCCAGAGGTGTCTTTTCTGCATCAGGGCTGATAGGAACTGGTAGATCTACCTTTACAGGAAGCTGACCCTAGTTAATTCTCAGATGATAAGTGCAAGATGCTATTCATCTACACCCTTTCCTTATAAGTGTTAAATTCACTCAAAATTAGGAACAGTGTTGTGAGTGTCTTGCATCTTCAGCTCTGCAAAATTTTCTGCTGCCTGGCTGTGGGATGGTATGATGAACTGTCATATGTGACAGGTTAATAGAAACAGACTTTTACAGGCATAAGACCACCCTACAAGTGTGTGGTGGGAGTGAGCAATACATGGGTTTTTTATCTAACTTCTGGCAGGGCAGTGAGCTCATGGTGTTAAATACACACCTTTCCATATTCATTGTGTAAGTCTGACACAGCCCATTTCTATGGGAACATTAGCAGGGAAACACATACCTTCACTGGGTAAATGTGCAGCTGGCTCCTTGCAAGTACCATCTTTTTTTCTCCATTCATGCATTCATGAACACCTCATGAGACCATGCAGACGGATTCTCAGCAGCAGGCATGACTGCACAAGACAATTAATCCTCCTGTTCTGATGGACATATACAACTGAACAATTTTCAGATCTAGCTGTTTAAATCCACATTGTCTATTCACACAAACAGTCTGTTGGAGAAGAGAGAGACAGGAAAACAGGAAGAATTTCACCATGAAAGGAAGAATTCCCAGTTTTACAGCTGGAAAAGACTCACTGCAGCCATACATCCTTCCCATGGACCTCTAAAGAATAGTTCCTCCATTGACCAACAGCTAACAGAGCTCTCTGGAGTGTCTGTGCTGTCAAACAGTGTCCGGAAATGTCACTGGACAGTAGAATTTCAGTCTATACTATGTTAGACTGTTAACAGTTAGACTGTAGGCTGGCTGGCACTCTTCCATACAATTTCCAAGAAATTTGGGAGTTAATGCAAACTAGGGACTACTGCCCATACACAGTTTGTCTTGGAGCCTAAGGAAGTTTAACATCATGACCACAAACTGTTTGGTGATGGAGAAATTATATAACTTTAGTATAAACCTAGCTGGCTGGAGAGTGACACATCCCTCAGTCTCTATTAGAAGA
Organism: Scytalopus superciliaris; assembly: GCA_013400415.1. Taxonomy (NCBI): domain Eukaryota; kingdom Metazoa; phylum Chordata; class Aves; order Passeriformes; family Rhinocryptidae; genus Scytalopus; species Scytalopus superciliaris. Next base: position 299,009 of record VXBX01002561.1, read on the forward strand.
GGGGTGGTAAAGATTTAAATAGCATGTGCTCTGCTCTTGGTGTAATAAAATGTGTTCCTGTTTCTGTAGAAATAGTGGTTTGGTTTTGGGAAGATCAGTTGAAGTTCTGAGTTTGTTGCTGGGAACAGTTTTGTAGAGCACTTTATGAGTGTTAACCTCAGCTGTCCAGAGAGTACATGCATATGAGAAATGGGGACCGTGATCCTAAACACAGGAGAAAAGAGGAAGAATTCCATCAGGAAAAAGACAAAGGCTGATACAAGAGAGGGTGTGTAGGAGGCCAAAAAGTGGTTGAAGCTGCAGGGACATCTGGCTTTGCGGAAGCAGCAAGCACACCATGACCTGTTTGTTTTCTGTTACCTGATTTCCCACCAGGTCTTGCTGAGTATCTTGTCTGCTGTGTCATGTGCACGACTCAGAGGGACTGAGGAGAGCATGGGGAACTATCATCCTCCTCAAGAGTTTTCCACACTGTTGTTAGCCCATGTAGACCTTGAACCGGGGCAGTTCAACACTTCCAAGGTGTTAAAGAATACAGCCGAGCCCGTGCTTTGACCCCTCTTCCCCTCTTATGAGAAGAGCACTTCCCTGTGTTCATTCACTCTTCAAAGCCTGCTAAAGAAGGAGCCATGCATTTCCTTGCAGAGAGGTATGATACACTGGAGATAGACAGAGATGAGATCTCTATAGCATGAAGCTCTTCCAGAAAAGGGGGAAACATCAATTTTAGTGTGATGCAAACTTCAAGACCAACTGGCTGGGAGCATTGCCTGGATGAGGCTTCATAAAGCTATTAGATCATGATACATACTTATAGAAATCCAGTGGCATGTCATATAAGCTTCTTGAGCTGGAATTTGCTGAATACTGAAGTTCTTTCTGAAGGTTTAGAGAGTTAGCATGATAGTGCAAAAGGGTCCTCCTCCCAAATGATCAGAATACAGACACTGACATAGCAAAACCAAGGATTAGCATGGGAATAAGAAAGGGATGGGTTGGAGCTGACTGGAAATTACACATGCTATGGGAGTTATGTTTAGAATCTTACATAAAATTACAGATTATAAATGATACAGGATTTCCTAAATTCAGATTATAAATGATACAGGATTTCCTAAATTCTTGTTAAGAAATAACTCATACAGTGATTGAGACCACTTTGAAATAATAGAATAAAAGCTGAATCAACAAATTAAATATGCCTAGAAGCAAAGAACATGCATTTATATATCCAACCAGCATAACTAGAACTCTATTCCTTACCCACTCATTAATCTCTTTTCAGCGTGAGTTTCACACTGAAAGGAATGACTAGTTTAAATGCAGTATCAATGGGGAAAATACAAGCTTTACCTCCCTTTTTTGGCTCCAGATTTGTTCTCAAGCTGAAGCACGTGCAACCAGGATGAGATGCAGGGTGATGCAATACTCTGGGGAATGCAATGTCTTAGTAAGGGATTTGTGAGTGAAATACTTCCACAATCTGCACACATTCACCCAATGTAAAATAATTGTTACATCCTGAAAGTAAATCAGCACAATGAGGTAGGGAAGCTGAGTACCAAGTTATTTATGCCCCTTCTTGATGTAAGATTTTGGGAGTCCAACAGCTGTTGGAAGAGATAACTCCCTGATTGCTTTTAATCTTCACAGCTAAGGCTGATTTCCATCTCACCTTCTAACACAAAGTTTCATGCTGCACTGCTAAAAAAGTTTTCAAGGTTTATGTACAAGAAACTGATGTGTTTGCATTTTTCCTCCCAGCCCTGATGTCTCTTTTGAAGGAGAAGAAACAGCTGCAGTATTAACAGAGCAGTTACAGACACTGCAGGGATAGCATAATCCAAAGTTTAGGTTATCACCATCACCAGAGTCACGGGATGTGAAAAGAGTAGGGGAGAAGCATTATATATGCAAGGTAGTGCAACAGAAAGCAGCATTTTGGTTAGTGGACAAAGCCATTTTGTTTCTCTTCCTAGTAAATTAGTCCAGTTCTTCTTCCTTATTATTATTTTTTTAAATTATGAAAATCTTTGTTTCTGATCTTCAAGTGCTTTTTTTCCCCAAAGCAGGAGTGTAAAGGAGGTAATTGTCTTTAACTTCTGTTATTTAGTGACATAATACAACTTCTTCAAGGAGCTGTTTGGATACTAAATCTCTTGGTCTTACTCTCTAACCTGCTTACTTGCCAAAAATGATGAACTAGTTTCCATAGAGTATGCTAAATGCTTTTGAGTGAGAGTAAAGCAAAGGAGTTCCTCTGTTTTTTCAAGGTTAGATAACTTGAAGTCTTCCAGCCTGAAATCCTGAGATCACAGGTATAGTCTTCCGGGTCTGTATGGGGTGATTTTCTGTCTCACAAAACTGCTGCACAGCTGAACTGATAAGATTTAAGGGAAACTGAAGCTTATAGAAGACAAGGACTGCCCTCTTGGACCTGGAGGACAAAGCCCACTTACTTTAAGTCCTAGACTAGCAGGAAGATGGTTTGAAAATCAAATTAGTTCTTGCCCTTGTTGACCCTGATATTATGTTGATATGCACATCATAAAACCTCTCTTATAAACAAGAACAGATATCATACATTATGATAAATACAGTATTTTCCTGCAAGAGAAGAGAAGAGGCAATAGTCAGGATTCTTCGTGTAGGAAGAATAGTTCTTTCCTGTGCTTCAGTTTGTCTTCAATATCCTTTCAGTTTTAATCACTAAGTAAGAGTTACTGAAAATAAGAAAAAGTAAAGAGAATGCAGGGTCTCAGCACAGAAACTTCTGACATTACAATTAGTTCTTTTGTTGACAGTTTCAATAGAATGGTCCAAACCAGAAAAAACTGGAGACCAGACTATCTTAACAGCAGTGATCCACTTATCTGTTGGATCCATGGTTAGCCCATAGCTCTCCAGAAAATGTAAATTAGGATCTTTACTCAGATATAGTGAAGATTTAGGTGTCCATGTGGTATCTTATATTCAAGGGCAGAACGTCTGACAGTCAACACTGCCAGACCCAGTTTCTTAATGCAATGAAGACAAATGGGAGCTGGATTCAGGCTGCCCTCTACAGCTGTGTAATATAAGTGTTTAGCATGAACTGGTGAGTTTACCATGGCCATGAAGCAGTGAGGCTCCATATGCAGTCATGGGGCTCCCTATGCAGTAGTGACAGACAGTGTTCAGGAAGGTCAAAATGAAGAAATTGCCTTGTTTCTGGCAGTCCAGACTATTGCCAAGCTGGATGTCATAGTCTACATCATCCTAAAACGGAGTCTGCCTCTTGCCAGCAATTGGGGCACTCTCATTCAGGTCCTTCCTGCTGTCCCCTGGTGTGATGGCTTCAGAGGTCTCTTGCCAGAGGATAAACTAGTGCCCTGCATCCACCTCAGTGAGGGTCACCTTGTCCTTCAGTGTAAGCTTACCCCAAGTTAATAACTTCAGCCATTTGGACTTCTCCACCAAGTATGTCAAATATATAATAACCCTGATAGGCCAGGAAACTATATCTAAGTGATATAACACTGAATGTTGTGCAACCATAATTTGCATAGAAAAGGTCACTTTTTCTTGGAAGTTATTAATCCAGTTCACTGTTAATCCCATCTTCACAGAGTCCAAGTTTGTTCCTTTGTCTTTGCAATCTCCATGTAAGTGACACTAATAGAAGCCAGGGATGAAAGCATTTTCCCTAAAGCATCCTAAAATCCTTCTCTTTCACTCCATACACAAACACTGTAACTGCTCACGTTTGTGTACAATTGCACAGTATGACAGAGAAGGGCTTGTGGGTAGCATTGTTTGCCTAATGTCACTCACTGGAGAGCTTGACTTTATCTCTTTTTATGCTTCCTGATTTATCAAGATAATGCTGACATCAGCAGTTTAAAATGGCTCAAAACTGCTGTTCTTTGACAAAAAATCAGGCATTCACAGCTAAAATGAATATGATAAACTTTTCAAATTCTTGCCCCAAACAATGAACAGATACAGTAACAATGCTGATTTTTCTGTTCTGTCTTTGCTTTATTCCACCTGAACAGCTCGAGGCTCATCAGGGAGTATATTGCACATTCACAACACTTACCAAAGTTGTGCAACTTATGGAAATTCAGTGTGTCTTCAGCTTTGATCCTGTTAAAGAACTTCAGCAGGATATGCAAGAAGTCTCTTTTCTTTGCACAAGTTCCAAGCCCCAGCGTAAGCTTTTTACTCCTTACTTGAGATGAGTCTTTAACAACTATACTTCATGTCATAGACACTTGTCTTCATGCAATAAGTTTGGTTTTGGATTCTGTGCTTACCACAAACGTGCTATAAACAATCATACCTCAGTACTGTGGTGAAATCTGGTTTCCCATGTTCAGTTAAGACTTCCGTAAGACAATATGTGAGTCTGGTTACATCCCAGCTTTACAAGATTATAAATATTTCTTGGCACATTTTGGAGATGAGTCTTTTCAGTGATGTTCACGGTGGTTTCTGCCTAAGTTCACAACAGGATAAAACATACAGTGTAAAGGCCAAACACAAGGAAGAGCAGATTTTAAAAATCTCTTTTTAGATGTATGGTGAGCTAAGACCCAGGCATTTTACAGCATATTCCAGCAGCTAAGATTATATCTGCTGTAGTGAAGCTGTTTCCCACCAGGAGCTTTTACAGCTTTCCTAGACTATGCTTAGAAAGTTGATTTCAATTTTACAAACAGCAGTAATTTCAGATGAAATATTTATGTTTACAACAAATAATCAAATTTCATTAATGATTTGCAAAAAGCCATTTTGGTTCCATGGTAAAATGGTGAAATAAATGAGATATTTGATGTCTTTTGATGTCTTTTTGATGACATGTAGAAATAAAGTTAAAAATTCATTAATTTTGAGTTTGTGAAACTCTAAGTTCACTTCAAAATTATGTACTGAGTCTGTGTTGGGAGTGTCTTTTAATAAACAGGCTTTAAACGCCTTTTGAATTTAGCTTTTTTTTTTTTTGTATAGCTGAGTTTTTGTTTTTAAATTCTTTAGGAATTTAAGCCAAAACCCAGCATTTTTGAGCACAAAAATTTTGTATTTTTTAAACAATTTTGAAATTGTTTACCTAAAAAGTTCAGCTAGCTCATATTAGCTGGTCAAACACATTCACTGCAGTGAGTTTTTGAATCATAACCAGTGTTTTCTAAGGAGTGATAGGCCTTTAAATGCAAACTCACACCTCATATCTTTTAAGGTTCTTATCTGGATGAGGTTTGGTGTTACTACCATCAGATTCCACTGTGAAATGAAACTGTTACTGAACATGGAGTTCAATTGAACATTTCAACAGATTTTCAATGTTTCATCATTATGAACAGAGTTAAACCAAAATTGGCTTTGCTGGAATCTGTCAGTTCTAAATAAAACTTGTAGCAAGAAAATCCCCATTGCATACTGCATCAGTTGATAAGTCAATAAACTGAATTTGCAAGAGACTCAATGTTATTAAAAGATCAATGGGCTCTTAACAGCTTCTCTTAATAACAGCTTGACTCTTAAATGCCTTTAGCCTTCACTATAGCCCTTACATTTTCTCTGATATGATGCATATATGATAAAGATATTTAAGATAAGGTGGGATCTCAAGATTGTCTCTTCTAAAATTTTCTTGTATGGTGGGTGAGTAGGGAAGGAGAAGGACAACATTTGACTACTAAGACAGATAAAATATTTTTGGGTAAAGTTGCTGGCTAGAAAACTGACAAGACTTCATTCAGCTTACTCGTTTAAGAGATATCTGACTTCAAGAGAATGAGAAAAAAATTAATTTTCACTGTCTAAACTGACAGATTCTGGCTCTTATGAAGTCTTACAAGAGAGGAAGGTGGGACACTGAGGTTCCACCAATGTGTTGTGACAACTGGATCTCTTCATGGAAGGTACAGGAGGTCCAAGGATGACAGCCCTGGACAGCAGAGAGATTGAACCACTAAGCATCAGTCATAGATTAATTCCTTAATTCCATGTCTGTATTTTGTATTTACCAAACAGCTCATAAGGAACTACTTTAGGCACTACCCTCACCTTTGCTGCCCATCTGTAAAAGACATACCAATTATAATAGTACAGACTCCTCTCTAAATACCAGCTAGGATAAATGCTGCCAAACCCCAGGCCTGATCACCACCAGACTCTGTGTTCCTCCACCTTGTATTTGGATAAGAAATTTGCAGACAATACTAAAATTTAGGTCACATTGCAGATCTATGTACCCCATCATCCTTCTCTGATAATAATCAACAGTGGGAAAAGTATACAGAAGGAACAGACATGTTAAGTCCTTCAAGATCTCTTTGGCTTTCTGAAATTTGAGACTCAAGTTTTTCCTGAACCAAGGTGTTTAAGTACTTCCAGTGGGTTCCTCTTTTATTATACATAAGGCTATCTTGTGTGGAAATAGAGCCTAAAGTCTGGAGACTGCATCTGTCTCTTCACTAGGCATCAGGCAATTAATTTTAAAGGACCCACTGAGGCTGGCTGATATTCACAGTACCTGGGGCAGTCACCTGCTCCCCCCACACCTGCACATGAAGCTGCCTTGAAGACAGCCTGCCTGAGAGCACAGCACATATCTGGTGATATGGGACCTGCTGGGATGTTTGAGTCTATTGATGTGTTATGGCTGCACAGGAAGACAGATTTGCAAAATTCCAGCTTTGTTTTTGCATGTTTTTCTGAGGCAGCCACTAACATGCAAATCTAGAAATATCACCAAAAGGTAGGTTCCTAAGTTCCTCATCCTGAATGTACCCTCTGCAAAGGAAAGAAGTTGATTTTGCCTTTTCTACCTGTAGTGCTATGGACATAGATACTATTGCTAAGGCACACAGCTATTTTAGTGACAGATGAAGACAGAATGGAAATCCCAGATCCAAAGCCAAATTAAAAAGGTACCAGATTGAATCCCAACAGCATTACAGGTGCATTTGTGGCCCTAATTGATTTTCCTCCTAAAGGAGTTAAACTGTTTTACTATTTCATTTAGAGCTGATTTAAGATATCCCGCACAATTATTCTTTGTATGATGCAAAGAAAACTCACAATTCTCTGCTGCTTTCAAAAAAAAATCAGGAAATTCCTCTTGCATCTTCTTTTCTCACAAGTTGGCCTGGACATGTGATTCACTAATGTTAGCACTCCTGGAGTTAAAGTGTTGACAGTTTGTATCGCATTCTCCTATTAGCAAATAAATATTATAAAGATTAATACAATTTGATTGAGCCTATCCACACAATGTCTGCTTCTTTACCTCTGCATCATAAAATATTACAGTTTGGTCATTACCACTGTCTCTTACTAGTCTATTTTTGTGCAGGTTACTTGGGGACATCCCCAAGTTTTTGCTTTCTGTTACCCAATTTAGCTCCAACTTCACCAGTGAAAATTCTAAGGATCAGGGAAGGATTTTTTTACACATAGCAGCTTGTGACATAACTTACAATTTTCATCAAGCCTAATTCAGAAGGAAATGCAAAATAAGCCAGTCACCAAACTTCTTGTATCTCTGAAAGTCTCTCATTTCACAAGAAGAGAGGGGTCTGACATGCATAAAACTGCATTAGTAGACTTTGAAAGAATATTCAGACTACCAGCAGATAGATTATCTCAATACAGGACAGTCACAACTACAGAGTTTTATAATTTACATATCACTTGTCTTTGTGAGGCTCTGAATTCCTTCATGACAGAGACTTCTATGCATTTCAACTCTGAATATATTCATCCAGTTTTGTAGGAACGTGCTCAGAGTTGTCAAAGTATAAAGGCCTTTCTCAAATACATGAAAACAAACGAAGTTGTGGGAAAGAAAAATTAAATAGTGCCTCAAACAAGCATTTAATGTGAAATAATGAATCAATGGCTGATATTGTTTATTGCAAGGGCATTTAGGTTTGGCTAGTGTCAGCAAAACCATAAGAAGGCACTGAACTACTGAGCAGAAAATTCGTTTAGCTAAATTTAGAACCTCCTCAAAATGACAGAAACTCCCATTAACTTCAATAGAGCCAAGATTTTGTGCAGAACTCCTAAATTTAGTACAGAACTCAAAACATTCATAATTAGCAAAATGGGTGTTCTGAAATGGTGGGAATGGCTTTATTTATTTTCCCTGATAACTCTTATTCCACTGTAATTTGAACAATCATTCATTAGGGAAAGGGTTCATCTGTTTCCCTTGCACTTTTCTTAAATCTTGAGATTTTTGAGCAAAGATTCTAGAACTCTTGTACTGCTGATAGGATTTTAGTATGCTTCTTGGATCAATAAATGGTTAGCTTCCTTCAAAAATCTGTTCTTATTTTCATACAGCTGATGATAGGCTGTTTCCTGCACCAAAGTAGAGAAAAAGACATACGTCCTTTGTCACTGTGAGAAAAATGTAGATCTACATTTTCATTCATTCATGTCTGGCTTCCACCCAAACACCAGAAAGGATTTCTTGTTTCCTCCATCAGTTGTAAACAGGAATGAGCTTATATCTTCTTCCTCTTGAGAAGGCAGCTGTCGGGCAAATGATTTCACAAGAAATAATGCTTGTGCATACTCTGCAGTCAGCTTTAATCTGTACGTCCACAAAATGTGAATTGTGCAGAACTGGATCTCTGTCAGCTGACTTCTTGCAGTCAGAGCTGTTAGCTTCAATTAAAAAAGCACAAACACAAACACTAAACCTGCTGACTGCCCTGTATGCAATTTCACCTTCTTTGGGGCTTTTTTTAAAGGGGAGGATGAATTCAATATGTAGGCCTTGAATGGGTCAGTGAATTTTCACATTTTTTGGGTCAAGTCATATCAAAAGCTAACTATTTAGCTGAGGTAACTTTAATAAGCTTATCCTGGAATTTTTTTAGGAAATCTAGTGACTAATAACAAATAGCTGAAATGCCCTCCCACCTGTTCTAATCCTTATGCAGCCATGTAAACCTCAAGAGACTTTTCAAATGACGAGTAAACTTGCTAACATTGTAGATAGAGGCCTTTAATAGTGGCTATGTGGTCTTCACATACAGCTATTAGCATTGCCAAAGTAGTGATTCTTGTGGCATGTGCATATTCGCTGCTCTTGCCACCAGCAGGAAGTGAGCTGAGCCATCGGTAGCTGAGCGCTTATGAAACAATCAAGATAAATTGTATCTTATATTCACACAGGTATCTAATTGTAATATTTGTCACAATAAAGAATACACAAAGTGAAGAATGAACCAAAAGACTGCCCACAGACATGTGTCTCCAGCACCACCCAGTTATGCAAAGCTGGAAGTATGTTAAAAAACAAGCATGATCAGCTGATTTTCTTTTTGATCTTCTGGCATACTGCTCCTTAGTTTATTCTCCTTTCTTGTAATAATTTCTCTAATGCAAAGAAAAAAAACCCCAAAAAACCTCTTTAGAGATCTCTGGAGTAGAAAGGTACATCTGAACTACAGCATATTAATTCTCCATTGATCTGTTGAGTTTCTGACCTCACTGATACTGTGGACTCCCCAACATGCTATGGCAGACTTCCACTTTTCAGCTATATCTCAAGTGGAAGAGAACTTTGGTTCTTCAGCATGCTGCTTCATAAAAACACCATTTTCTGAAAACCTGAAGCACTTGAAAAAATGTACAGCTTATGCCAATTCTCTGTAAGAAGGAAGGCATCTTTCCAGGGAGCTACTGATTGCCTACTGGCATATGACTTGAACAAGGTGGATCATACCAAATCGATCCTCTTTCTAATTTAGTGCCTGGGTACCTCTAGGATACATCTAATTTGGGATATCATGTGCTGGTAAAATAGAGATTCGTACAGAATTGTCTCATAACTCACAGTTCCCTCCATCTCTGGTCACTACGCTCGCTTACTTTGCCAGGGCATTCAGAAGCTGCTGAACAATTGTTTCCTTTGCCATGGTAAACTGAGAAGAAGAGAAGCCTCTGGGAAGGTCTGCCACATGCTGACTGGGAAAATGAGGCTTTCAGAAGTTCCCTTTGTCCTTTGTTCACCACTCACCCTGCTTTCCAGAGCACAGCAAGCATTTTTTTGGTTTTGTTTTGGTTTTTTTTCTTCTTTTTGGTAAAGTGATAAAGCAGCTTTTTGTCATCCTATCCTCCCCCATATGCTTCTTTTAGCAGAAAAATAATTCAGCAGCAGGAGGAATGCTCTGTTTGTTTGAGTTAGCTCCTTTCAGAAACCTGGCTGAACGGACCTTTTTCCTTTTCCCCCAAATCTATTTACCCAACTGCTAAGAAAATTTACATCCTTAAATAGAAGTTTGTTTATTCTTCATTCATTTGTTTGCCTTCATGGGGAGTCAAAAAGCTTCGGTCTTTAACAATCTGAAAGTTTAGTTTTCTAATTATAATTTCTGTGCATTAAATACAAAAATACATGGTTTTGTTGCTGTTCTTCTTTTGCTAAAGAAAAGTTCCTTTATTCACCTTAGGATAATTGCTCAAAAACACATGCACAATGTCAGTAGTCACTTTTAGTAATCTTGGGTTTGCATTTGACAGCACATCACATAAGTGAGTGTTGAATATTTCTGAAGACAGGTGAGAAGTGCCATTACAATACATTGCTATTCACAGCCAGAGTCACAGTAAGACAGCAAGCACTCCAAGCAGAGACTTGACTAAATTTCCCAGCTAGGATGGGTATGTGGCCCTGCAGAGGTTTTGCCTTATGCAGGATGGTTCGACAGTGCCTTCCATTTCAGGTGACTAGAAAGAGCCAGATTTGAAGGGAGCACCTCTGCCCTATCTATTCTTAGATGCTTTCGGCAGTCCCAGGATGCTTGGAGAGGGGCCAAGATGGATGTGATTCTAGGTCTAACTTTTCTTCTTCTGCAAATTCAGAGTGGATGCCAAAGGAGATCTGCTTTGTCCTTGTGGTTCATGGTTTCCTGCTATGACAGGTCCAAGCATTTGCTTGGCTTCTGAATCAACAGCAAGGCAGGGAAAGGGCAGAGTCTGTGTTTACGATACAGACTGTCATCTCCTGGTTGCGCAGCTCTCTCCACCTCTGGCTACACTAAGGGGTTTGGAGACCATAAGCCTGATATCCAGCTGACTTCTTGTCTGAAAAAGTACAGGAAGTAGATACCCATGGATCACTTTTCATGAATGGAACACATCACCACTTGACCTGTAAAAGAAAGGGGAACAGATTTCTTACAATTTATACAAGCCATATGTAACTTTTCCTGCAAGTGGGGTTGCCCTGAGATGCAGTGATATGGAGAACCAGAGGAATTTGTTTGTCTGTTTTTTAAGAAACATCTGCCCACCTGAACCAAGACCCAAGAACAATAGCTGCCATAGCTCAGAGTTACCAGTGAGCCTCAGAAGTGCCTTCTTGGGAAGTAATATGCATGTTAGCAGAACCCCCCAGCAAACTGAAAGTGATGTATTATTATTTGGGAATGGTCACTAGCAAATCCTGACCTCTAAATTATCCACAGATGTTATCTTCGGAAGTGCTGTACCTTAAAACCAAACCTGAGTTAGGCAGCTATGTGATGGACAGGACACAGGCTTTTTTATTATGCACTCAGATTCCCCAAAAGTGGGTGATACAGTTCTGAAAAGATCAGAGAGGCACTGCTTAGCTGCTAGATCAGCAGCAAACCTGATTTAGACTATACCAGGGATATACAGGTCTCAATTCCAAAAGCTGGTCTTCTTTGACACAGAACTGGCAACGTGTTTCAGACCTTGCACTTCTATCAGATGAAGAATCTGATACTTCTGCAAGTGATGGTGCTCCTGTTCTTGCAGATAGGGGATAGAGGCATCACATGTCATGGTATCATGTTGCCTTTCCACAGTTACCTTATGTTTAGTCACCACATCAGAGTCCTGCTGCAGATCAGGGTGTTTCATCAAGGAACAAACCTGGAATTCCCACCCGTATGAATGCAAAGGTACGAGAATGAATCTGGTAGACTAGAATACTCCTAAAACAGGTCACTTTTCCCCATATAAGGATTTATATATCACAAGAGATGACACTGAATGAAAGGTGCCTCAAATATGGGCTAAAGTTCTAATTGCACCAGCAGGGTAGGATATGCCCAGTCTCAAGTTCATCCTGCTTGCTGCCTTTAAGGGAAGGGAGGCACAAAGTTGCCCGCTGCAGATCTGTGAACTTGGATTAATTGGAGATCCCTCAGTACATCTCTGGTACATATTGGAGAAACTGGAAATCTTTTAGGATGAAGCATGTGATGGTGATAAGCATTCAAAAACACAGATGTGTACCCTATCTTCCCAAGACTCCAGATGACAAACTCAGCAGCTGCTCTCTTTCTCCCTGTTCCTTATGCTCTTGTGAACCCAGCCTGTGATTTCGGCTGGTTTCCTGCTGCCTCCAGGGGTCTGTCTTCACAGATAGCCTCCATTACACAGACATCTTCAACAAATGCAGTTTTTCTTAGATCAGGGACAAGAAACTTCCTTGATTTACAGAATAATTCCACTGTCAAACAATGCTTTGAGTATGATGGGGTATTTTGTACACTTCCATTTTGGAAAAAAACCCAACAAAATCTATCTTCAAACTGTCTTTTTTTTTCTGGAAGATTTCTGGCAAAATGTCCTTCAAAGTCCTCAGTACAATTCTGAAGAAAACACATAAATGCAGTAGCCTTGTTCCTTTCTCTATGAGTGGAAAATATTCTATTGCTGCCCATATATCCCCCAGGAATGCATTGCCCTGTAAGGTATGCTTAGACCTTGCCAGAGATGGAGAATAAATGAACAGATTAACTGCTTTGTTTGGACCTTGCTGAGACTTTCAGAGAATTGCTCTTCTCTCAAATACAATTTTTCATTCATAGTTTCTTTTTCTTGCTCACTATGACTGAAAGGTTATAATGGGAATGTTTTAAAGGTATTTGGACAGCCATGCTCTTCACGCAGAGATGACAGTTTTACCAAGATTTTACAGTGGAAATAAATTTGTTTCACCAGTCCTTAGTAGGAACTGTGTTTTGGATAAGTCTTGATTGGCTAGTGATTTCTTGGACATATTTTTTGGCTGTTTTTCAGAGGATCTATCAGATCTGTTTCTAGTTGTTGCATAGCTAGACTGTTTCTCTTAAATTCCACTTTCTCCACACAATTTGTAACTTTCCAATTTTGAGATTCTGTTGCAGACCTATAGTTGTACTCTGGTTGAGGTGACTCTTGAAGGTCAGTGGGAAACCGTTCCTCATGTGCATTGCAAATACATACCTATTAGGTAGTGTTACCTAGTAACATTACATTAGCTCCTTTCTAGTTGTTCTGATGGCTGCATCTCTCAGAACCACAGAATGACTGAGTTTGGAAGGCACCTCTGGAGGTCATCTGGTTCAATCCACCTGCTCAGCCAGGGCCACTTAGAGTGAGTTGCCCAGGACCATGTCCAGACAAGTTCTGAAGTTTCCAAGGGTGAAGTCCCCACTGCCTCTCTGGACAACCTGTGCCAGTGCTCAGTCACACTCACAGTGAAAAAGTGTTTTCTGATGCTCACAGGAAACCTCCTGTGTTTCAGGTTGTGTCCATTGCCTCTTGACTTTCTGCAATTTAAACTGTCAAGTTCCTTATGTGATGTCCCAGAGTGGTTTTGCTCTTCCTTTCTGGAAGACTTCCTGCAATCTTCCACAGCTTTCCTTAATCTGCTCGTCTTGTGGTTAAAGATTCTCCAAAGCTAATTCTGAAGATAACGATTTTGTAATTTCACAACTTCCATGATATTTAAGGGCTAATGTGTTACTATCACCTTTCAACCAAGAGGCTGTTCTTCTAACACATATTTACACCCAAAATAGGACTCAAAACATATCTTGGAGCATGAGATTTCTTGACTAACAGTCACTTTAAGAGTTGGAGGGGAAATAATAGCTGTGACTGTTCTTATTTAAGAAAAGCCTTAATGCTGTTTGCCTTTGCATTTGATGCTCCAAGCAATAGATGTGCTTTTGTGCCTTGCTGAGCCCTACTGTGCCCTTTTTTACCCCCTGCAGCTACTATGCACTGCTCAGGGTTTGAAGACACTATGAGAAAGAACAAAATCAGAAGACACCTATCATAAGGTCCACCTGTAGGGACAGAATTTCCCATTGATTTTCGATATTCAGAGCTGAACCATGAGTTTGTGTACTTTTTTGTAAGGCACCTGTCTATGCAAATTCCAAATCAGTGCAGGTAATCATCTGGGGGATGTAACAGGTTAATTTATTCCTGTGCATGTTTTATTTTGTTCCTGTTTAAAACCTAACATTATTCTTTTACATTAAAACCGTTATCAGATTTCTGGAGTTAATGAGCCAGAGAGACTAGAACACAGCAAATTTTCTTCCACTGAGTTGGAAAAATGTAGTCATTAAAAGAAAAGACATCACTTATTTTTCCATGGATCTAAAGGTTGTTTGGTTGTTTGGTAAGTTAGTTAGTTGGTTGGTTAGTTAGTTTGTTAGTTAGTTACTTGTTAGTTAGTTATGGAGAAAAATGAGAATGACAACATCAGATAATTAGGTTTCGAAGGTCATATCTCAGAGGGAGTTGTACAGGCTTTAGAGATATCTTCTATTTGAAACCTTGGCTGATGGGTTAAAGATCTCTGTTTTTAACATTTCCTCCAGCTCCTGGAAGGGGTGAATGCTGAGTAAAGCAAGGTACCAGCTGCCATACCAGATGGGGTTTGGTGTTTGTGAAATGTCTTTGCTATGTAACAGCTCTGCCACAGGTTGCCTACTGTTGCTTAACATCACCAGGGATTTGGGGGAAACCTCTCTGGGCAGCTCCATGCGGAAGTTACTGCTGGAAACAGAATATGGCTTCCTTTGCACCTCCTCAGTGCTTAGCTCAGTGGTAAGCATACAGTTAGCATGCATCGATGGACATGTATGCAGGTGTAGATATACTCTAAATGAACCTGTTTTCCCACAACAAAGAATATTTAGTATGTTAAAAGCCAATAACGTATCCTGATGACTAAACAGGCATTAGCAATGGAACAGACGAAAGAAACTGCACTTTTCAACCATCTATCAAATCACTACTGTCAAGGTAAAGCTGGCCTTGTCAATTGCTGCATTTGTTACCTGAACTCAAGGGACCTGATACTGCTGTGAAATTTCTGGAAGGACACAGAGTGTGCCAACACTGCTGTCTGCAGTGTGATGCTGAGATACCCTCATTAAATACCCTCACTGTGACTAAAGGACTGTGCTAAAAGCAGGTCTACTGACAGCATGCCATTCCTTGCCATTTGGGATGGGAACCATGGGTGACCCTGTGCCCCAAGGGAAGACTCATCACCCCCGCTGGCCTTACTGCCCCACAGATCCTGCAGGCAAGAGTGGCATCTGCTGTGCAGAAAGTCATCTTCACCACAGAAGTGGTTCCAGTTGTCCATACTTGAAAGCAAATCTGAATGATGGAGTATCTCCCTCACTTCTTAGGTGTGGATAAATAAGTATCTAAGCTACTTAAATGCCACTTGATTTTTTTCTTTCTTAGATTTCCAATGATTAGTTTCTACATAGTAAAATGAAGCCAAAACCCAGGAAGATTTGTTTTAAAAGGGTAAGGTTCACTGTGAAAATGTGGCTAATAAACTCTCCAATCCCCAAATTTTAACAAACTCCAGAAAATGACATTTTATATGAAGATGGCATGAACATCTCTTAGTCACTTTGTCTACTTGTCAGCAACAGACTATAAAAACACTGACCAAAATGAAAAATTGCTAGAAAAATTTTAATTGTAGTTGAAGAGCCATTTTAATTGAACAGATGTTGACTACATTCTTTACGAAGTAAGATCCTGAAATTAAAAGAGTCCCATTTATTTTGAGACATAAGTTTTATTTTGTTCAACTAAGAACATCCCAGAAAGCAGAAGGATAAGATTTAAAAGCTCATCTTCACCAAGTCTACATAAAAAAAAAAATTGTTTAACAGTTAGTTTATTAAGCAAAATAGAGTTTATTTCTGCATGTATCTCCTTAGAAACTAATACTGCTGAGCTCATTATGCCTTCTTTCACATCAAAGATATGAAGAAATCAGCTCTGTTTGGGCCTTTTTTTGCTGCAGGGATTCCTAGCTGGGCACCTGGGATTCTGTAGTATTTTATTCATTTTAATACCTTACTCTTTAAAATTTAAAGGCATTTTAGTGAATCTGCTGTTCCCAGAACATTGTGGGAAACAGACAAGAGACATTGTAGCTCTTTCTTCAAAAGCCCCCTATTTAAATGTCTCTCAGCACTAGGGGTCTTAGTTTCCTTGAACTCACTGATAGTTCAAATAAGCTCAAAAAATAGGACCTTGCCCTGTGATTTACAAAAACAGCATCTGAACTTGTATTTGCATTTGCAAGATGCAAAGAATTTACTCATGGATTTTCTGTCAGGCATAATCTCCACCTTTTTGAGACCAGATTTCATCTAACTTAATGAATGCATGAACTAAATTGTTCTTTACAACATTTAAAAAATGAATGCCCATACTAAACTTTAAAGAAGGTCTCTCAGACAGGATCCCAAGCAATATGAAGAATTTCTTAAGGAGAGACATATTGAGTACAGGGATTCTTTCATTTATTTCCCTCAGGCCTGTGGGGAAATAAAACATTTTAATTGTGGCTGAAAATTGTTTGCAAACTGCTGACCCAGAAGGATTGCCCTGGAAATAATTTGTTATATGTTTCGTGGTGAACTACTGCATGAGCTGACACAGGGACATCTGCTGCTGCTGGAAGAATTCAGTTAGTTGCAGATATCCTCTGAAAACGAAAGTCTGATACAAAACTGCTGCAATATTCAGCACTGGAATCTATGAGAAGCATAATTTAATGATATGACACACCTCTGAGCGAGACTGCAAGAACTGGTTCTTTGGGCATCAGCATGCTGTTTTATCCAGAACAATTGTGTCAAACTGTGGATTCACGTCAGAGAAATCCTCAAGAGCAGGGTAGTGAAGGCAGCTTTACAGCTGCTGTGTGCTCCTGGAGCAGTGAAAAACACCCTGGCCCTGGAATAATAATTCTAGGTGTCAAAATTCTTGTGTGACTCTTTGCAAGCCTTTGTAAACACAGACTGGAAATAAGTAAGTGTACTTCTGTGCTCTAACAAGAACTGTATAAGGAGGAACCAGGGAAATATTAAAACATTTCAGAAAATGAAATACATACTTGTTTTCTTCCATGAAACCATGGCAGTATTCTGTAACAACAGGAAAGGCAGATGCTTGCTCTTGGTTGTTTGATGGGCAGAAGTATAATGCTTTTTCATGTGTTTTACAGCAAAATCTCCACGCACACTGAGCAAGACAGGAAACCTGTATGAGTCAAAGAGTCATCTTGCTTATATGAAACATAGAAAAAGCTCTCTGCCAGCCAAGGGTAAGAATGTGTGCAAATACTTTGATGACTGTAGCTCAAGGTAGAGCAAGACCTTCTTGGGATCTCCTGGGGAATATGGCAATGTCCTGTCAGTCCTGAGGGGACCATGGTCTGCTCCCATCTGTTGGTCAATGATCTTAGTTCCCCACAGCCTTTCCTAAAGCTGACTCCAGTGTGCATGGTGCAGGAATAGACGCCATAGTCCACACAGAGTCTGGGCAGGGGGGAGACTTTGGGAGGAGCTGCAGTAAAGTGTGGGAGAGCTCCTTCTACATGCTCATCTTGGACCATCTGTCCATGTGCAAGCTCTCTCTGGGAAGCCTGAGGAATAATAAACTCAATGCTAAGCATTACCAGAATGGACTTGGGATTTTTTAGCTTGAGCTAAGATGCTGTGTGAATGGCAAACTTAGATCTTGGTTTCCCATTGGCTACACTCTCTCCCCCCAGCACTTCTGTGTGCCCTCCCAGCAAAGAGGGAGAACGGATTTGGCTCAGAAGCCACTGAAACCCTACAGCTAAAAATTTCATAATGGAGCTGGATGGAGCAAGGCATTGCTCAGCGAGGCTTTGCAGATGGAGCAGGTACAGGTGATCACAGAGTGACATGAAAGGCAGCTTCTCTGAGCAGTGGGCTTCTCACGTGTGCTTGTTTCAGTATGCTTGCTTGCTCTGAGATTGTAAGAAAAATATGTCAAGCCCCCACAGGACTCAAAGCTCCATCAGAAAGTTCATGAATGTTGCATGTCTCCCTGCAATTTGCACCTTTCAAACCTCTCTCTCTGCTACTGAAGCAGCAGCAAAGGTACTATGAAGAGAGCTCCTACATCACCTGCTAAGGTGAAATGTTATGAAAGAAATGTTTGATTTCAGTTTTCAAAGGAAATATCTGAACACAGAAACCATGAAGAAAATAGAATTGAATTGATCTACCTCGTGACAGCAGACCATTAATCTGCCTCTGAATTGCTTGCATATGAGAGCTGTATTATGGCATATGCATTTCAGTGAAAAAGCCCAGATCGCAGAGTTGCTTTTAGCAACAAATCTCATGAAATACTGTAGTCACTTAAAGAAAATGCAGGTCAATATCCAGTAAAGCCAGAATTAAGTACTTCAAAATTTCTGTATTAATCTCCAGAAACGGGACATTTCATTTTGCCCTATTCAGTGCAAAATCAATCTTTAATACTGTAAATTCTCTCTTTTAGCAGCTTCAATGAATAGTAACACTCTAAAATATCTGGGTTTTACCGGAAAATAAATCAGTCCACTGGCAGATTTTACTTTTACAAAATATACATTACACCTTCAGGCAACTTGATTACTGAGCCCAAACAATAACTCCATGACCAGAAGCATCTTCTCCATCTATAGCCCAAACTATAGCAGTTGTGCAAGGGCACAGAGGGAAAAGCAGCAGGTACCAAACTTGGCCATCATTCTGTGAAGCGCTTCTGGACAGAAATCTCAGCCCCAGTAGCAGAATCCAGCAGTCTGCTTAGCTGTAAGATGGATTTTATAAACTAATGGACAGAGTGGTGTAACCTGGCTGTCTGCAGGAGTAGGTAAGTGGACCTGATCATGCAAGGGCTTTCACAGGCCTGTGTGCCTATATTTCTGTTTCATCCATGGATCTTGGAGACATTCTCAATGGAGGGCTCTTATTCTGAGAAGCCTTCAGGCTGCCTTTCTAGGGATGGAGCTCAAGGAGTCCTCTCAAGAGCCCCAGCTCCTGAGGTTTCCATATAATTATATGGGTTCATACAAGGATCTTTCTTCTAATTCTGCTGCTTTGCATGGTCTATCTTCCTCCTTATGCAAAATTAAACTGTTTTGATTTTTGTCCTAAAACAACATAAACGTTTTTTTCTAAACAGAAAACTTCCTCATTTTCCCCTGGGTTTGGATTCATTTTCTTTACTTTCATCTACATCGCTTCCCAGGACAAATACTGCTAAAACACTCCACCACACCTACCATAACTGGTTCTCTTGTAAGACACGTGGGTGTTACAGAATTAGACAAAAGAAAGTAAACCGGGGCAGTTTAGCTGATAATGCTGTTTCCTTGTAAGGTTATAGAACGTAGCAATGTGTCCTAATGAGAGAAACCTCTCCTTTATCAAGGGAAAGTTATTTTTAACTGATTCTTTTAATTGACTCCCAGTAACTCCTTACATAGAGCAGTGGATGTTGAATCTTATCGAAATGTTCTTCTTTTCTAACTTCCTGAAAAAAAAAATCAGTTCAGAATATCTATAATTTCTGTATGTTAAAATAAAAACTATGAATTTGTATTTTGGCTTTAGTTCTGACACGAGTTGCTGTAGCATAGTATGAAATTAAAAGGAAGGGAGTAAAAAAGAGTCTGTCCTTTTTATTTACTGTCTCTCTTGCTCTCTCTCTAAGTCTGTGTGTGTGGATGTGATGTGAAAGAAACAAAGGTGGCTAAGGGTCCCTAAGGGGTCCAAGTGAAATATGGATTATTTTCTAATTTCTGCCATCTCCATTATCATGATTTTGCTGAAGAGGGGACATTTGTTTTATTACTTCTTTTTAAGAAGTCAGTGAATACATGAGAATCCCTATAAGCTGATGTCTTCCTGATTCTTATGTGGAGATGCAAAGGAAGACAATGAACTGGGAGAGGATGGAAAGGAAGAAGATGGAAAGGGGGAGAATGCAATGGGAGAGGCTACTTTCTATCTCTTTTTGAGGGTGTCTTGCAAAAGTCAAACTATGACCAAAGCAGCTGTGGTTAAAGAAAGATACTCAACATTTTTAATGCCCTACAGGTGATGTTTCCCAAGATGTCAGTGCCACCTGTGGGGACACAGGCTCTCTTTAATGCCGGGTTATCAAACAAAGATGCTAAGTAGTAAGACATGGGCTGCCTGCCTTTTATATGTGGGTATACTCTTGCAGAGTGAGAGTCTCAGGCACTGAAATGCTTCCAAGCATTTCCAAGAAGCACGATGCCTCACAGTGCTCCCTCTGGGACAGATTGCTCTGCATTACCCTCTCTTCGAGCTGAGCCTTGAAGTTACATTTTAGCCCTGTATGATCAAGAAAGAGTTTTACTCTGCATAAATTTAATCTTGTGTTCGACTGATTTGCTAGTAGTGAGAAAGCTATTTTCTTTCCTATGCACAGAGGACTTACCTTGCAACCTACAACAGAGCAATTAGTGTTACAGAGTTAGGTGCATAAATTCAATCCCCTGGATAACAAGTACATATTAGCTTCATGGTTATGAATTAGGTGTGTTATATATATATAGAAAGCCTGTCCCCTGGACAGTCACCAAATGTAAGAGCAATCTGTTCTCTATGAAATGTTTAAAATGATTAAATGATCAAAAAACAAAGTAGACTATTTCTCATTTACAGTCCAGGAAGTCCTTGCATCTAATCTAGCAGTGGTTATTTTCAAATGTCTTTTGACAATAAAAGTAGACAAAATCTTTAATTACGATGTGAGGTTGCAAAGTATGCTAGTAAGCAGAACTAACATCAAGAAGATTGTACTGAGCAATCTGTTCTCTGCAGCAGAGAAGTAGTACCTAATCAACTTAAGAGCTCAAGTTCATTGACTTTCGGGAGGGCTCAGTATCCTAAGCTGTTAAACCATGAGACAGTTTTGGTAAGCCCGAACGGTGCTTTCACACCAGATCTCTCCTCAAAGGGTTGTCATGCAGTCTTTTTTTGTGAGTTTATCCATGACTAGGACACAGTGCCACAGTTTTTCTCATGTTGCAGGACACAAAACACCTTGCCCATGACCAGGAGAAATCCCTTCCTGCACACCTGAAAGTAATAAATTCCCTTCCTCTATCTTAAGCTGCTCAGCATACCTTCATGAGGGATATTTGGAAACATTAGCTACATGTGTGCAGGCCCCTGTGCCTCTCCTCTGGGGTGTGATGCATAAGACATGTTTGCTCATCATCCAACAGCAGATAGGCCAGATCCTGCCACAGCTTCCCAAACTGTCTGCAGTCAGCTGTGTGTTTTTAATGACACAAAGGTTCCTAAGAAATCTGTTAAATGCAGATATTTCACATGTCTTTAAAATAAGTAGTTGAGATCTGCACCATACTATAACTTTGGTTATATGTTTTGTGTGCTCTGGAGTGAGATGGACAAATATTGTGGAGCAAAGCATATCTACAGGGTGCACTATAGCTGAGCTGCCTCCATACTTAACTCACACCAAAAGAGAGCCAGGGAGGGAACTAATGTAAACACATATTATGTGAACAGTCAGGGGCTCTGGCAGCCTCAACTGTGGACTGCCACACTGCAGTAATGTAATATGCTTGCTGCATCACCAAATAGCTTTTTTGCAAAAAAAAATTATATATGTCCTCATGAACATATCTGATAGTAGAAACTACTGAAAAAAAATTCCTCTCCTCTCCACACGGGTACTGTCCATTTCAAATTTTATTTCCTCAATCAAATATTGTAAAATTACCCCAAAATCTAGGACAAGCTGACTAGTGCGTTCCCAGAAAGAACTGCATCCTTTTCAAATTCTCATTCAGTGAGGTCTTGACCATTCTGTGGATAAACCATGGACTTCTTTTCTAGCTCTTGGTTGGTTTTTTGGTTTTTTTTTTTTTTTTCATTGTGTTATATCTAGAAAAGTTAGTCAGGTGGAGGTTTTGTTGTCCGCATTTTTAATTATTTTTTTACTGTGGGGTGTGCTAAAGAGTACCAACATTTTCATTGTCTTATATCAATACTTAGGACACTTAGCTTATTGTTAAGTGTTGCTATCACAATTTTGGCAATCACTCAGCAAAGATTGAATTTAAGATTTGCCTAATTTTATTCTTTGTTGTCAAAGAGGCCACATTCATACTGCATGTGTATGAAGTGTGACACTCAGAAGCAGAAATAGCTCTCTCTTTTTCTTTGCATATGGATGTATAACTCTTGAATTATTTACGCCTACAAAACAATGCATTATGAGACCTACAATGATAACAGAAAGTTTTGCAACAGAATAAATACAAGCAAAGCCTTTTCTCACTATTCTAAATAATGTAGATTACAGAAAATAATATATTTTTTCCTGGAAGAGGTTTCTGTACAGATAGATGGGAATGGTGATTAGCTTTGCAACGATAATGAGACCAGTAGTTCAGCTCCTAAGGGTACGAAATGTTCATCTGCTCTTAGAGTACAGTGATTGCAGAAGAGTCATAAAACCTCCTAAATCTGTATATCCCAGTTAAGTCCACATCTTTTTCTTAGTAAATGTAGATCAACCTTTTAAATCCCAATTCTGATAGCAGAACTCCTAGGATTCTCCAGCCAATACCTCACCACATCTCCCCAAATGATTTTTGCCTGAAGGATAACTACATACAGCTTTTTCCATGGGTTAAGTGCGCTAACTGAAAAGTGCTGGAAATCTGTTGCTACCTTTTCTGGATCTGACATCTGTTACAGAAATCTCACAGAATTACAAAATGGCTGAGGTTGCCAGGGACATCAGGAGGTCAGATGGTCCAACACCCCTGCTCAAGCAGGGCAACCCAAAGCTGCTTTTGTAGAATAACGTCCTGACAGTTTCTGAATATCTCCAAGGATGGAGTCTCCACAGGCTGTCTGAGCCATCTCTGCTGGTGCTCAGTCACCCTCAGAGTAAAAAAGTGCAAGAAAGGACCTCTTGTGTTTCAGCTTAGGTGCTGCTGTGTGGTATTTCAGTTTCAAAATCAGCCTGAACATACTGTTTGAGAGATTTATATTCTTGTTACACCACGGAAATGACAGATTTTCTGATATCACCATCTCTCCTGCTGTCCAGGAGGTCACCTGTTTTGTTGTTAGCACAATGATGGTAACTCCCAAGGCTGAAAAGGTTCTGTTTGCTGTAGCATCTATTTTATGCACTCACATGGCCTATTGTGAAGGGACCAGCACAGTTCAACTTTTCATATTCTAAATTTCAAAACATTTCTGTGAAATATGGAAAGGTTGCTATCTTTATTTTTCAGCTGAAGCCAGAGACAAGAGAAAGTAAGTAATTTGTCAAGGGGTACCCATATGAGTAGTTGCAGTACAGGAAAACATTGATCCCACTTCCCAGAGACTTTCCTGCAGTCTTTGCTTTCAGGGAGGGTATGGCTCTTCTCCTCACCTGACAGTGATGATGTCCTTCACTGGAAAAAAGACTTTACATAGTGCTGGCTGGGCAAAAACTTTCCCTGATACATCTTCTGTGCTGTCATTGATGATGTATGTCACCATGGTTCAGTGAGGAAATACCTCAGATGAGTCTGGCTCACAGATAGAAGTACTTTTTTAACAGAATAATATTTCGTTCTAAATTCTAAAGTCAAAACAAAATGTTGGTGATATTTACTTTTTATATCCAGAGTATTTGATGCAACATTCAAAGTTTTTCTTTCCTTATTTGCATGCATTTTATGCTTGTAAAAAAAGACTAAGCAAAATATTGATCCAGAAATAAATCCTTCTCATTAGATAAATTTCAGACTGGAGAAACTGAAATTAAATATTCTGAGCTGTTTTCAGAGAAAGAGTACCAGCACATTCAAATCCAGTGAGTACTAACTACGAGTACAGTGGAAAATTACAGCCAGACTTTTATTATGTCAAAGTTCCACTGCCTCTGCTAGCTCAAAACTTAAAATATCAGCTCTGCTCCTGAAAATGGTTACATGGCAGCAGAAATTGTGTAAAGAGATGTATCAGGCTCCCTTTGACTTAAGAGCAGACAACAGGCTATAACCACAGCAGGCATTATACAAGCTGGATTTTTTTTGACAAGAGCATTCTTCCTACCAACCTACATTACAAAACAAAATTACGGCATTAGCAGGCAGCTTCCTATTTCTAATTCCTAACCACAATGTTAGACAAACTCTACTGCCTATTTGTCACTCATAACCAGGCAGCTCTCACTGGAAATGAGTAGGGTAAGAGGGTTTTGTTGTGTTTTCTTTCCTCAGTGCTCATAGGCCAGCTAATCTTTTTGCTGGAATACATGACAAGTCAATTGTTTCTCTATCTTCAGCTTTCATAAGTCACTGATTTTCCACAGATTTTGTTGTTGTTGGGGTTTTTGTTGCTGTTCTTTGGTTGTTGGCTTTTTATTCTTTTTTGTGTCTTGCTTTGTCTAGGTGCCAGTGCTCTTCCGGAATGGTCCCTTTCTGTCAGGATGAGTCTCACTTCTGTATATTGGCACGCAGGTTCACCTTGCCAGAGTGGTGGGATTTTTGAGTGGCCCTGAGGTGTCAGTAAAAGTTGTGATATTAAAAACTTCTTAAGTTCTGTCATAAAATCAGTAGGAAATCAACAGTTTTAGCATTTTAGAAAGTATGTCTGAGTTAGACCTCTAGGTTACATAATTTTTATCAAGCCTTTAGAAACATCATTGACATTCTTAAGCGAACGCTTGTAAAACAATTATTTTCTGCCTTGAAAACTAACTTTGCTTTAGATAAATTTATACCTAAAAATAAACACACATTACTTAAGACACTTCCCCAGCATTAACTTTGGTTTTTTCCACTCAAAAGTAGAGTGTCAGTAATATGCAAAAATACACTGGTGCAGCTTGCTACATGTATAACATTCACAGAACTAGTCATACATAGATTAAACAAAATGACAGGCTGGAATATAATCACCACTGAGGAAATAACTGCCCTGTCTTCCTTTGTGAGATACATATCATCTCTTAAATAATAGCTGGCATCAATTGCAGGGTGCACTTTTGGACTGTTTTCTTGCTTTTGAACCCTGCCTGAGAAAAACTAGTGCATTAACTTTATATTTCCCCTGGCTGATTTCTCATCTCCACTCATCAGGATGAACACTTGCTACTTTCTGGATTGGCTGTTTGTAGCAGAGGCAGCATCTGACAGCTCTGCTCACTCCACCTGTGCAGTGGTTGGTGAGGGGGGAGGCACTACTGAGTTCATCTCAGTCCAATAACTGAGCAGAAGATCTCTGGAAAACCGAGGCAGTGAAAGGAAATAGTGTGAAAGCCTCCATTCAAGGCTAACTTTGCTGTGCATCTTGAAAGGTGGTCCCTCCATCCCCATCAAGCCTCTTTGCTGAGGTGACCTGGGGAGCCAGGGTTCTGCCAGGGTTGCAACACAGCAATGTGTAAAGCGATATATAGATGGATATGGTACTCCATCAGAAAACACAGGTGTTTCTTTTCCTCCTTCCTTCCTTCTTCAGTATGCCCATACTGATGGTGGCAGCCATTCCCTGAAATGCTTGTACATCATCATAGAAGGGAGTTCTCTTTTCTAGCAAGCAGCTGAGTGTAGCTTCCTTCCAAACACTACTAAACACCACATTTTATCTATTCTGGCTAAACTATTTTCCTTCTGACATATCTCTGCTAATGTCTTCTCATTTTCCATATCAGGTTCAAATCTGATTTGTTGCCCTTTAAAATCCACCCTTTAATTTCCTATCTGCGCACAACTCTTCTCATACTTCCTTTCAATCTTCAAGAGAGCAGAGACTGCATCTTCCATGTCTGTCCATGATCCTTCTCTTTTATTCCTTCTACTGGAAGCTCTACCAAATAGACAATATCTCTTACAGGAAGATTTCTGTCAAGCTCTTCAGTAACAAATCCAAGAAAGGAAACAATATTTGCTTTCTTACATAGTTTGGTCATTCCTCGTTTTCATGGGGTAGAAGCTGAGTACCTTTTAATGTGAAATTTATTTTTCTCATGCCATATGTTCTAGTGGATGAAACTAATAAGAAGTTAGAAGACACCAGGAAATGTTTACTGTCATGGCTTCCTTGCTATCTATCTCTTTCTTTCTGAAAAGAAATCTCTTGAAGTCCTTTGTGCTCTTGGTAGCACTGGTGTTATTCCTCATGCTGCTTCTGAAACCTTCCTGCAGCTCCCCATCCTTCAGCACTGATGGGATGACATTTCTACATACGAAATAGCTAAAATTATATATTAGCTCTCATTTTCTCCTGTCACCCTAGCTTGTCTCTCCATCTCACATCTATCAACACTATTTTAATGTGTCTTATGCCAATAACTCAGTATCTAACCCACTGAGAAATATTTCTCCCTTGAATTCAAAAGCCTATTTCTTGCTTCCTGTGATGCATTTTTTGTTTGTTTGTTTGTTTTGGGACACAGAACTACCACCTTCTCCCCTGAATGTTCTGGCAAAATTTGTTTCACTTGAAACACGGTTTTAAAACACACTGTGGTGGAGATGTGAAGGATAACACAGATTAGGAGCTGAGGCAGCAGACTATCCTTTGTCTCACAGGACAGTAAGCATTCAGAACTGGATATATGCTGAGCACACGGGGGTTTGTTTTTCCTTTTCATTAAAAAGAAAGCCATTATCTGTAGACTTGAGCAGGCATTTCTGCATATGCAGTGGGGAATACCACTGACACTGAACTATCTTCTGGGAGAAACAATTGAAGACCTGCTGCTGGTGTATCCCAGCCCCAAACAGCACTGTGGTTACTGAACAGAACCAAGCTTTCTAAAGTGCAAAACAAAGTCTATGTACCAAGGGGATCTATATACTAACTCAAAGAGATATCAAGGAAACATGGCTATTGGTACATCCTATAATCACCCAGAGCAGGGACCACCTGGACTGTGACTACTTTTGGGGAGTTATTAAAGAATCCACGAAGGCAGAAAATATGTTAATAAAGACAGGTCTCATTTCTCCCCACTTCCTTCTTCACTGTTGTCCCTGAGGGGACATTACGCTGAGGCTACATTTTTTGACATCGTAGGTATTTTAAAGCTACTATCTCTTGGAGCAGCTGGTTAGAAATCTCATAAGCAGAGAACCATGATTTGATGTGGCCCTCATGGGATGAGCTCACAGGTCCTAGTCTGAAGCATTATTAAACAATTATCTTGTAATGCTGACTGCAATATACTTGTATCCAGCAGCCACATAGAATGGAGGAAAGCTCTGAAAAGACAGAAGAATAACTCCTAGCCCCACACTTCAGTATTTCCTAGCTTTAAAAATCAGAAAATGCATGAAAATTATATAGTTTCATCAAAGAAAATAAAAAAGTCCTGGTAAGAGAATAAAATTATTTTAAGTGGCAGGGAAATTGTACAAAAGCATTGGATTAGAAGCTCATGGTAAATATACTCCTATCCAAATGAAGTTTAAAAGGTCATGAAAGACTATGGTTATACAGCAGAGAAAAGACATTTCTGGGAGTAAGAAGTTGCCCCTCAAAATCTGCAATCAATCTCCAAACTAGAAAACTGGGAAAATTACATCCTTTGGGATGTTCAATGTAAAACTACTTTGATTGAGACAGGCCAGACTGAGTTCAAGGAACAGCCAGTTTAAAACATGAATGTTAGTAGCAGATCTTTTCCAGCCATATCAGAAATGGCACGTCTCTTAGGAAACTGGTAGGACCAAAAAGTAGTTGGTCTGTAAAAGGATTGCTCAAGGACGATGAAAGAAGTAGCAGAGAAGCAAAGTGCAGTATATCGATCAGCAGTCAGTATGGCAAAGCCTGGGTTGGTCTTACTCCCTCAGCCTTTCTTTACAGGAGAAAGAATAAGGGAACCATCTTGGTCAGAACTGTCAGCAAAATATGTTTTAGGACAATTTAAAAAAAATCAATGGAGCACTGCCAGAGCTGATAGCATTTGCCTAGTAGATCTTAGCTAATTCAAATGTGAAATGTTCTTGCTCTCAACTGTGGTGGATAACCTATCACTTAAATTGGCCTCAGTACAAAAG
The DNA here is from genome assembly GCA_013400415.1 of Scytalopus superciliaris. Classification (NCBI taxonomy): domain Eukaryota; kingdom Metazoa; phylum Chordata; class Aves; order Passeriformes; family Rhinocryptidae; genus Scytalopus; species Scytalopus superciliaris. Next base: position 327,186 of record VXBX01002561.1, read on the forward strand.
GAAAGGAAGATAGCACATACAAGACAAGTTTTTAATAAGAACTCTTGGGGAATCAGAGAAATTACAGGCTAGGAAGTTGTACTTTTGTACTGGGCAGATTAGTAGAAGCTATAATAAATAACATTAGTAGCAGTATGATTTAGTAGGGGACAATTAGCGTAGGTTTTGCAGGAAGACGCAATGGGTCTCAAGCCTGCTTCAGTACCTGGATATCTCATTAAACTGTTGCTTACCACTAAGCTAGTTTATTTACTATGCTTGGATTTCAGAAAGGCTTTTGTTTATATACCTATATAAAAAGCTCTTAGAGAAAGTAGATTGCTATGGGGTAAAAGTGAAGGCCCTCTGCAAGAGTAATAGCTGGCAAAAATAGAAAAGAGGACAGGAAGAAATGGTAGGTTTCGAAAGTGTGTTGGGACCTGTATTGCTAGGTATTCATTCATACATGAGTCAGAAAAGGGGTTACATAAAGTGACCGCAAAACATAAATATATGTAAGTTTTCTGACTTTATGAAATTATTTATGGTAGTTTAAAATAAAACTGATCACAAAGAGCTACAGAGTTATATTGAACTCAACAGCTGTTGACAGCTGCAAAGAAATGTACTTACTAAAAATAAGCCTGACATTAACTATTGCGTAGCAAAAAGATGGATCTTAGATTTATTGTGGGTTGTTTTATGAAAATGTCATCCCAGTATTCACTATAATTTAAAATGAAAACACAAGATTAAGTATTATCAGGCAAGGAGTAGAACCCAGCATTTAAATGTCATTGTAATAACACATAAACTCAATCATATTCCTGCATTCTGGAGTTTAGTTCTCTCACCCCTAAGATGCAGAGCAAGGAGACCAGACACAAACAAGAGCAAGGAGAATGATCAGAGCTTTGGAATAGCTTTCAAATAAGATGAACTTAAACCAAAGTACACCAAATGTAATCAGTCTGCAACAGGTTCAAAACAAGCACACCGAGCTTTGTCAAACCACACATCAAATAAACTCATTGCCAAAAAAAGTCTTAGGTACCAAAGTACAAATAAGTTTGACAGCAGATTAAATGAAAATAGAAACAAATGTCCATTAAAGGTTTGCAATACTAAGATCCAGTGCCATGTCTTCCTCAGGAAGCCTCTAATCTGTAGCTTTCTGTGAGCAAAGAAGATAACTAAAGAAATATCACTTGTCTTCTTCTTATACTCGGTAAATAACCAATAGTTAGGACCAAGGTAGACACTCCTTGTCTGAACCCAGTTTAGGTGTTCTTATATTTTAAGGTATGCAGAGAATCAAACTGTAGAGGACACATCTCAGAAAAGGTTGTGACAAGGTTTCCTCTAATGAAAAATTATAGTTCCCACTGAAATCCATGCTACATTTCTGGGAGCAGGAGCTACTCAGTATGTTTAGCGCTGAGTGGATGTCAAATGCTGTTGTTTCAGGTGTCCAGTGAAAAGTTGTTTAGGGATGTTTTTGCGCACAAGTAGTAACACACACTTGTGCATGCTATTCCTTCTAGAAACATAGCGGTGTTTGGTTAATAGCACATCACTATTTTGACTGTATTCAGTCCATTACATTTAAACAGCTGCTGCCGTAATCCCTTCATGCAAATATTTGTTTCTTGACATTCCTGCTCCTCATTAAGCACAAAGATTGAGGAACATCTGCCACTAAACCTTCCTTTTTTGAAAATGATTCAGTAGAAGATGTAACAAGACTTATTTCTGTTAGCTTTCTAAAACTCCTTCTGCTAAAAACCAGTGATGTTTTAAAAGAAAAAGAATTATGTCATGCCTTCTGAATATCAACTTTATATATTCATAAGCATTCGCGGCCCAAAATGAGTCCTGGATCATAATCAGTTTACTTCTTTGTTCAGCCACAGACAATTTTTTCAAATCTAAAAATGCCAGCATCCTGTATGATGATTAAAACTCTTGATGGATCTGAAAGTCTCAGCCACAGACTGCAACATGGAAGTTATTGCAAAGATTTATTTTTATTCTCCTTATTACACTGGCCTCAGTTTTTATCCTATGATTGAGTAGTTAACTTCACCCAGGCCACAGGTTTTTCCATTCGTTCCCTTTGTTCCTCTGCTCTCATTTGCAGGTGTTTGCTGTTTGCAGGAAGAAGGGCCATATCATTAGCTGTGGCTCTCACTCAAGGAAAGCCTCATACAGTGCAGGGTGATACCAAGAGACTGGTGCTCTGCCCAGGTGATCTCCTAAATGCTGGTAGCTGTCCCAGAGAGTGGGAGTAGTTGATCACATTTTCAGTTAAAAATTTGGTGATGAGAAAGCCCATCAGTCTGTGAGAGATATTGAGGGCTGAGTACAACTCGCTCCCAAAGAGGAGAGATGTGTGAGTGCTGCTCTTGGTCACCAGCTCAGACATTCCTCATGACTGACACTGCAATTTTCTGACCTCAGTTTCAAAGTTCAGATCAAGGAATCAGTCCTGGACTTAACTTTCTATTTCGTCTTAGGCTTCTATAAATACACTGGCTTTGCAAATGTAGTCAGTACAGTCATGCCAAATGCTTTCACAAAGAACAACATTATCTTCCGTTCTATTTCAACTATTAAAAATTATTTTGCTTTGTTTCATAAAGTAGCATATTTATTTTTAACATGACTATAATGATGAAACATCAACTTGCATATATAGATCTGGTCTTTCAGAAACATTCAGGAATAAACCCATACTGAGCTCTAGCCTGGTTCCAGAGACTGCCCCATGTTCCAGCTTCCATCCAGATGAAGCAATGCCCAAGAACCATTTATTTCCCTGCTAGGTGCAACACCTCCCTTGATGTGGGTTGTTGACTTGGTGGCCCTTACTCTTCAAATTGTTTAAATATCTGTATTGTGCAGAGCAATTGTAAAAGGAACCATTAAGAGTGGCACTCTCTGACCTCCAGAGTGTGTCACCTCCTGCCCAGGGTACCTCCTATGAGGTGACAAATAACAGGAGGGCGTCAAACCCTGTAGGCTTCTGCTGTGCCCTGGGCAGTGCTGGGATGTCTGAGACACCAGAGGGTGGGATGAGGATTTGTTTCCCCAGCCACTCTTTGGTGAACTGTGTCCCCTTTGCCTCCTCTCACAAACATTGTTTACCATGGTATTTCAAGTAAATTAATATTAAGTTATAGCTATTTGGGACACACAAATCAGTTGAAAAGGAAGGAGTGGAGTTTACGCTTTTCTGGAGAAGCATTTTGGTGACCAGGACCTTGCTACAATTGCTGCAGCTGCAGCCACACATCTTCCTTTGCAGACAGTCATGAGAAGAGCAGGTGTAGTTACTCATTAGGCTGATGACTTTCCAAGGTAGGAAAAGCAAGAGATCCCTCAGTGACCTAGGACTGAAAATCCTCCACCTATAGCATATTTCCGGATTACAGCTGAAGCAGGTAAAGCTCCACTGCACAGGTGGCAGCACAGGTTGGTATTGTGGCTGCAGATTACAGGGTTATGTAATCCTCACTGCCACTATTTTTGTGATGTGAACTAGAATTTGACTCTTGTTGTCTGAAAGACTACAGTGTGTTACAGTGGTGTAACTTTTGGTTGCTTAGCTCCATATAGCTCTGTTTAGCAAAAGTGTATAAATAGCTGTGAACAAATAGACTTACAAAATTGTCACCCGCAAATTACCCATTCTCTGCCTCTTGCTATGAGACCATTAAAAATATTTTAGATGTTTATAAAAAACTTCCCTCTTTCATGGGAGATGAATAGAATTTTCTGAAGAGTTGATCTGTACACTTGCATGTTTATTGAATATGTTTGGCATGTGAATATTTCTAGTCATTTTGTAGATGCCTATAAACATGTCGTAAAAAAGATATTTCAAGTCTGAAACACATGAGACATATAACAATTATGTAGAGTTTACACATAGGGAATTTTCTATTAAAGGCAAAAAATTCTGCATTGAGCTGTACCTCTCCCAAAAAGGTAATGCCTCTCTACAGGCAAAATAGTTTCAAATGAAACCCTGGATATTGTTAACACCATCCCCTTATATCTTCTGTAGATAAAATGTGAAAACTACCTCCTAATCCCTTAAGAATTAATACCCAAAAATACTCACTGACAAGGACATTGAAGGCTGGGGTCAGTCACTGTGCTGCCTGTATAGGGCATCTGACAGACCTGAAGACTTGAGGGCAGACTTACAGCAGTTCCTTGAAGAACAAATGGTTGAGCCATGACCTTTCCACATGTCCCCGAGCCCTGAGCATTCCCCTGATCGCTCAAAGGAGTCATGAAAGAGGCAGTTCCCAGATGTGCACACAGCTTGAACTGTGAGTTATAGAAAACAAAGATCTGCCACAAAACTCTTCAGAGAAATACTGATAAACTTTCTGGACTTTCGATTATTTCTTAGAAGTTGGTTTGCCAGAGACTTTGCAAGTCTTAAATAAGAATGTCCAGGATTTTAAAGATAAACAGTAAAGGTTCAAACAATTTATAAAAGAAAATGCACAAATTGGTTTAGTGCTTTTGAGATCTCACAAAGTGTTAATTTTAAAAACAGGAACACTATTTTTGTTGAACTCTAATTTCTGGGACAAACAGTTTTGAATTTAAAGACCTAGATTCTGGCTGAATATATAGAGCAGTTTACAAAAAAAATAAAAAAACCCCCCTTGTCATTATTTGTGAAAATTTCTAGAGTGTCCCTAGCATGAAGCTGGTCCTGGGTATTTCTGCAATGGACAAAAACACTTTTTCCATTACATGTTCTGTGCTGGTGAGTTTTTTTGTGCAGCTTGTGTGTGTAAGTGAATCAGCAAGGTTTTTCTGTGACAGATAGAGATGAGAATGTGTGGAGGAGAAGGTGGTGGAGATATTGAAGAAGTCTTTGAAGACAGCTATGGAGGATGTAAGGCCATTTCTCCTGTCATAGGTCCCATGAAAAGTTTATGCACATTAACACCCCTCATAGAGGAGCAAAGCAAAACTGGAAGAGAAGCTGAAGTGGAGCTGCCTCTGTGACTGTAGTCCTGGCAGAAATGCTGCCTCGTGTCACCCATAAATTTCCTACTATTGGAAGGGACTGGAAATCAAGGTAGTAACATCAGGCAAGTAGACGGTGATACAGTTTTTCTGTTGCACTGTCTCTGAAAGGAGCTTTCTTTAATCATATTATGGTAAACCCAGCATCAGGTCTTTCCCTTATGTTGTTTTGACAAGAGAAGGGAACTGGCATGTAGGCTGTATCTATATTAATGAATTAACCAGCAGTGGGAGTGCTCAGAGGCCATTGAAGTCTGTCCTGATCATCAGTGTGACTTTGGCCAGGGCCAGCCAGCACTTTCTGAAACACCTCCTGAGCCTGGATTTGGCATTAGCACAGGAGAAGATACTCCTGCAATTTTGGGTTCTCTAAAACACAACCCAAAACTACAGAAATATTTTCTCTGCTTCTGATTCTCTCCTGCCTTTCTTTGCTTTTGACCACGGTCAGTAATTCTACTAAATAGCTATTATCCCCATAAGCATTTTGCAGATGCCAGAAAGAAATGAACTATTAAATATCAGCCATTAAGGCATAATTCTGCCAGATCCTTTATTCTGGACTTATCGCAAGTTTGATGGATAACTAGATACAAAGTTATTCACAAGTGCCATCTTACCAGTGCCTCTTACTTGGAAAGTTACTTTTTACTGCATTATAATCATTATTTCTTAAAAACTCCATTGAATTTTGTTTTCTTCTCAATTTCCTTTCTCCTGTTAAAGGGAAGTATTACACCTTTATTTAAACCTTGAGACCAGAGGTCAAGATACTTGCAGAGGCCTCAGACACACTTGGATTAGAGTTTGCAGCACATGTGCTGAAGAAAGTGCTACAGCTGGCAACAAGCTGTGCAGGTGGGCTCTCAGGAGGAGGAACTTGGCATGGAGGAGCTGCTGGGATGGCACTGCCTCAACTCCATAAGCTGAATTACATCTGAGTGTTCATTTATTGACCTATTGCATTTCACCTCTGAATAAACTTTGGATTATTCTAAAAGGCTTGAAGATACCTGTGGAACAGAGAGAGGACTTAACAAACACTTATTTAATGCTTGACTAATTTTTTTCCTCAGCCAATAGGCCTGTGACTAACAAGATGTTATTAAACACAAACTCAAAATATTCAAATTAGTGAAATGTACCTTGCCAAAAATTTATATATCATGTTCTCTAGCCACCAAAATATTAAGCACATAACTTACAAAATTATGTTGTCTAAGCTCCACCAAATTAACACAAACAAAAACTCTCAGGCTTTGAGCAGCACTAAGCAACTTTACATTCTGTCTTATTCAGCAAGTAAATTTAATTTTGAAGGTAAAATGGGAGAGGCTAACCAAAATCATATTCAGGTTAACTCTCCTTTAGGGATGCTACAGCACTGGTTGAAACTGATTGTTGAAGACAAAACGAGCCAGTTATTTCCATGTGTAAGGTCCATTTCCAGAAGCACCAGGCAGGGTGGGTACCAGTGCCACAGTGGTGAGGCTTCTCTGTCTCCCCCAGGTGATGCTGACACCAGTTTCTTATGTGAGCAGGTTATTTCATAGATGTTTCCTGTGTGAAGGGTAGCTCTGTCCTTGTCACAGAAAAGCAGTTCCTTGTCCCACAATCACAATACTGTCATTGTTCTCATGTGCTGCTATAGAGGGATTTATTGGCCAACTAAAAAGACTACCTAAAGAGTTTCAGTAACACACTACACTCATTACTAGACACCAGAAATTAAATCACCAGTACCTTTTCGATGCTTTTAATTGGAAATCTCATAAATAATCCACTCTTTTAAATACTTTTTAATGAATACTGAACAAAAATAAAAACAAAACCAAGGTGAGTATGATGCTGATTGTACGATGCTCATTCCTTCAGCTAGAAACCCAGGTGGTAGCAGTCATCAGTCTCTTCTCTTCTATGTCACAGAATCAAAGAGAAATTCAGCATATGGTCCTGTGGGCAAACATCACAGCCCCAAAGCTGTATCATTCAATCCAGATGCAATTTAGAACACTAGGACAAGAATTGATAAACAAATTCATAGGTGCTTATGTCCCTGGAACTGCGATGATATGTAGCCCTAAGACTAGGATGGCAGCACTTGCAGTACCGAGCAGTGGATGCCATCCCTGAGGTATGAAAAGGAGGTACTCAAGTCTCTCAGTGCAACACTGGGCAAGGAGTTTCTGAGAAAGTAGCACTCAGAGCTTGAAAACATTTCCTGAAGTTAATAATTAAAATTCATCTCTGATATGCACAAATAGCATAGTTTCCTTTGAAGGTGTATCTGAAGTGCACCTCAGTACCTGTGTGAATCCTGTCCTACAGGTATAGATCTATTCTTCAAGAATGTGTGTTGTTTTATATCTTGACCTGAATTTCCAGGCTCCAGAACCAAGCTTCTCCTTTTATCCAAGACATAGTACAACAGTTTCAGGTTACACAAATCCATATCTGCTTAGAAACATACTAATATCAAAGTCATCACAAAAAGCAAGGTTAAACTAAGACAGAAATCTGTCTGACAGGTGAAAGACTGCTGCTTTGTTCACTAAGCCTTATAATCTTTTAACTTGCAGTTCATTGCCAAAGAAGATTATGGAAGAACTCCAGACCATATCCAAGTGTTACAAGTCTATATTTGGTACCACATTGAACTTCTATAATGAAGGTTGAAAAAGATTGCCAAGTGTGAAAGATTACCGAGTAGGTTGATTGACAAGGAACAGAGCTGCATTTTGGAAGATGTGAAAAAACAAATTTGTACATTTATCACTATCAACACAGACCCTTTCTTAGCTCTTTCCCTTCACAATTCAAAGTTCAATGCCATTTCTGAACTGTCTGAACTGAATTAAAATCAAGGAGTACTGAACAAATTATTTAAACGCAGATTTGGACCTTCAAAATTTGATGACAGGACACTTTTAACAATCTATTATTATTAATTTATTAATAATTACCTTGATTGGTATACATAGATGGAGTCTCTGTGGATTTCTTCAGTAGCTCATTGGCCGGCCTCAGGAGGCTGCCTGGGTGCCCTTTTGCCTCGTGCAAATCAGTGATCAAACCATGCTTGTGTGAGAGGAGTTGGAAAAGGGTGGAAGCCTAGCCCACATGCAATCTATTACCCTTTGGGTAACAAGAAAATGACAGTAGATGTCCTTTAAAATCCCAAATGGCCATTCTTGTAACCAGATTATTGGCATGGGCTCAGTATTTTGGAATGGGCTGTGGCAGGCTGAGGTAAGAGCAAGCTGATTCAGCATGACCTCTAAAACAGCCCAGTTACAGGCTGACACACTTTCTGAGAGAAATCACAGATTTTTTTCTTATTATTATTTTTAAAAGCATGAGCATAGTGGGCCTTCTGTTGCTATTTTTTACTATGAGGAAGAATGGCTGACCATCTTCTACAGGCTGCAAAGGATGTAGATACATGTGCATACATGTACTCTCACAAATGTATTTTGTGGGCTAGAAAGGAAACTTAGGGACAGGTTAGGAAAGGGTTATAGCAAATGTTGCTGGTAGCTGGGCAATGTCTGGTGCTAGCCCTTAAAAAAAGATGTCTTCCTCTTCTGATGTATTTTGTCTGTAAGTGCACAAGTAAACAAACTAAACCTGAAATAAAAAGACATTAAAAATGGAAAATTGCTTAAGATTATTGTTAAACTGCAAAACTTGATCCAACTGCTCTCATGAGTTTGAAAAATTGCAGTCCTTTCATGAGAAATCCATCCAGGTAAACAAATCCAAACAGCTTAAATATTCAGATATCACTTTGTTATCAGGAGTTTCACAGGGAATTTCTGATCTGCAGTATAAAACGCTCTTAGATATTGATAAATAATTCAAACACACAAAAACAAACTGCAGGCTCTACCACGAGAAGTTATAAAGGAAAAGGTGGTTAATTTGGAAAAATATATCACATCAACCATTGTTCCCTATGATTGCAGTAGAATCAAATCGGTCAGAAGTTTATAACAATGCACCTTCCCACCTTGATGCCTCTGGAACATTAGTTTTAACAGCAGGGAGCCCTGTCAGAATAAGTATCTGTTGCATGCACAGAAGAAATAGACACCATCCAAATGCACACACATAGAAGTTTCTGCTTTATAACACTTTGATTGAAGACTTTTTTACTTGCGAGTATCAGACAAGGGAATATTTGCCACTTCGGCCGAGAGTAGCAGAAATTTAATTCCCTCATCTCGTTGTCCTCTTTTCTACCCAACCTTGAGTGAAGTCGAAACCTTGGCTATGAACCCAAGGTAAAGGATGGGAGCTGAAGCCAGGCTGCCATGCAGTGCCATCTAGGGGTAAGCCATCGGGACTGTATCTTCTGCGTCACTCAAGGTAGAGACCAGACCTACAGTTGCTGTAGTATAAAATACACCAGGGCTAGTGTGCCCTAAAGCTGATCCGGTTTTCCAGCCCTGCAAGAGGACCTAAAAGGCATAAAATACTGCTTAGGTCCTTACATCCTCATGTCTGTGACACCTCCTCCATGAAGTCCTATAAACATCTCTGTAGTGCTTTAGTGGGATTATTAATTATGTTATTGTTTGTTCCAAGTTCTTTTTCTTTTTCTTTTTAATTCTGTCTCTGTGATAAAACTGTGCTTTGACTAATGCATCTGATAGATCAAAAAACTCTGAGGGGATTTTGGTATAAGTTTGTCTAGCTGACCATACAGATAGAAAAGCAATAAAACAAGGGATCTAGTAGGACATTCAGGAACTAAGTGATTTGCAAAGATCCCAAACAGTCCTCAGAGATTCTCTGACTGTCTGTTTATGTAGCTGACTTCCTCAAAAATAAGTTCCGTGTTTGTGCTAGCATCCTGCTACGTTGTGAGGTGAACTTATAGGTTTTCTAGTCCTTTGATCACAGCTGCAAGCAGGAACCCCGCATCCAGATGAGATTAATAGGGAGTTTGCAGTACTTTTAGGTGCTCCATTGCCTCTCCTGGAAATGATGTTTTTCTGCAAGACACGGATTCAAGCATCTTTGCTTTGACATGATGTGGAGGAATATAGTAAAATATTAATTCTCCACAATTCTCTTCTTTAGGCAGCTGAGTGCTGTGGTGTGTGCTGGGAGAAGGAAAGTTATTGCAATAATCAAGACTTGGTGCAGCTACTTTCTCTGTTTCTTAATTTGCAACATAAATAACATGAAAGCTGCAAAGATGCTGATATGTTTAATGCAAAAAATAACTTTTGTTAGGGTCTACCATAGCACAACTATACAAGCTGTAGCTGAAATAATGGTTCTTTCACTTGAGAAAGTGTGTCAAGATGCAGAAAAGATCAATGCCCAAAGGAGTCTTTGATCTTGACATGATAGAGAGGCTAGAGAAAAAAAAAAAGGAAACTTCTCTTTGCAATGATGAATTGATGTAAGAAGAGATTAAGTGAGTATCCCAAGATTATTTGGGAAAGCCTATGTCAGAGGCAGGAAACAAACTGAAATAAGAAAGCAAATCAAAATATAGATCTGGTGGTTTGAAGATTTCAGACCAGAACACAAGATTTGGTGTGGTTGGGGTTTTTTTTTTTTTGTTTTTTTTGGTTGGTTGGTTGGTTGGGGGTTTTTGTTTTGTTTTGTTTTGTTTTAGGAAAAGTAATTTAAGCACAGAAACAGCCGACTGAGGTGGGTCTTGAATTTACTGTTAAATTTGAATGCATTATACTAGGATGGGAAGTCCTTCAGAGAAGATGTGACTCCACAGGAAGCTACTGGCTGGGTGCAAATACCAATCAGGGGTCTGCAGAGGCACGTGAGTGCCCACCCTCTGTTGCTCTGCACTTTGAAGGTCTCTGGCCTGTGCTGGGCAGGAGTACATGGCAGTTTATCATGATTGCTGTATCCAACCTTAGCCCTGAGAAACACAACAATTCCAGATGACTCTTCACAGAATATTAAACATGCTAAAAATCAGTCAGTCACTAAACAGCCTAATGATGAATTAGGTACTTATTACTGAAAACCATGGCCAGTTCTTGAAGCAGACAGAAGTGACCACAGCTACCCCCTCATGTTACTACTTGGAACTCATGATACACTGCCCCAGCACCATTCCAGGCCTCACGTGAGAATGGGAGGATTGCCTGGGATGCCACAGGAGAAGAGTAGACTGGCAGCTTTTGCAAATCCCTGCTTTGTACTACTATGAAGTACTATAGAAGATGAAGGGGAGCTTGGAATGGAATAGCTGATCTTTAGAAAAATAGAAGAGAGCTGTATTAGCCTGTGCAGGGCACCTGCATGCCAGGCAAACACTGCAGTGCCCAAAGGGTGCTGCTCTTGGTATGGGTAACACGCTGCCACAGCACAGCTGCTTCCACTGCAGCTCACTCCAAAGCCTTGCTGGCTGGGAGGAGGTACTCTCTGGGTATTACTGTGTGGAAATCTGTGGCCTGTGATACAGGAGCTCACTGAGATTATCACAGCTGTCCTTGTCTGCATTAATGTACGTTATTCTAAGCCACTAGGTCCATTCCTGTTCTCCTGCATCACTTACCATAAGAGCAAAACTCACCACAAGTAAGTAATAATTGTAACTCATACTTAGGTGTTTTGGTGACTTTTCAAAATATGAAGCTGTGCTGAATGATCCATTATAGATATTAACTGTAATTCTATTATACTTTTCAAATAACAATAAATGCTGAGCACCATAATAGACAGTTATAGGTGGTGTGCTTTTTATATGTGACTTCTGACTTAGGTAATAACAGATGCAGGGAAAAAAGATCAGTGGAAAACTTAAGGAGGCCTGTTTGAATTCAGAAGCAGACAATTTGTGAATCTTGGCTTCTGAAAGAAGTCTGTTTTGGAATTTGATACATATATTTTTGTGGCGGGTTTTGTTTTGTTTCTTTGGTTTTTTGGTTTTTTTTTTTTTGTTTGTTTGTTTGGGTTTTTTTGGTTGTGCTGGGGTTTTGTTTTTGTTTTTTGTTTTAGACTGAGAAAACTTTTCACAGAGTGACAAAAAAAAAAAAAGGAAGTAGAATTTGCAGCCCCTCATCTGGATCATGGGGGTCATACTGGGTTACATGCCTATTATGTCTTTGAAAGCTTGTGGTGAATTGCAGTGGTCTGAATCTTTAACCTTGAATTAACACAAACCTCACTTCCAGGTGATTACTTATTCTTCTGAAATGAATGTGAAGAGACTCCCCCTCCTATTCTAGGGGTAACACAAATTCAACAAGGAATGGTAGCAAAAAGAAACACAAAAGAAGAGTAACAGCTCTCCTGGCTAATCCCAGGTCACTTGATGGGCTTGAAGGAACCAGACTGCTGTGTTGGGGAAAAGGAGACAAAATGAGGAAGACAGAAAATGAGAAAGAAAACATTTACAAGTGTGATGCTACAAGTCACCTGTGTAGAGGGATATATGGATATGCAGACTCAGAAATGAGGCAGTGCCATGACTGCTCCAGTTTGCAATGTGAAAGGAGAAAGTTTGTCGGGACAAGACAAGAACGATGGCTGCAATGTGCAAAGCAGGTTATGACTGTGGTCTGTTGGTAACTGCTTCTCTGGGAAGGAACAAGGAGGAAGGACATGAGGTGTTTTATCTGTGGGTGTATTGTTATCAACAGGTGTTGATTAATAGATGTTTGTGGGTCTACAAAAAGCTTAGATCAGCATCTCTGGAGACTGCACTTCAAATAGCTCCTTGTGATTGAATTTAAATAAGGAGATGCTTTGTTAGCTTAGTTTTGAATTTTTGGCATTTAGACTCGTAACATGCAGAAAAGATAATGTTATTAGCAGTTACATGTGTAGGAGCAGTGTGTATTTCAAGTTGGAAAATTTCTAGTGCTATAATTGAAAAATGAAATCAAATAATTCTTAATGTGCTTGAGAGCTCACTTGATAAGAGATTTGGTTTTAATACAGACTTGCATGCTCTGAAGTTTTAACATAGCTTAGCAAGCCTTAAAGCTCATCTTTCTCACCATAATGTTAGTCTTCCGAGTTAGGTCAGTCTCCTTCAGGAACTGAGAAAGAGAAGATCACAGCTGGATACTTAAAGTATTAAAGACCTTAGCACAATAGCAAAAACTGGATTAGAGGAAACATTGACAACTTCAGCCAAAAAGTCCTAGCAGACACCTGGGCCTAGTGGACAGGAGATTTAAATTTTTATATCCTGCATTTCTGGGTATGGCTAACCTGAAGGACTCAGGAAGACCTCATCCCTGCCTCATTTTCCCCCAGCTATGTCCCGGCACCATGCAGAAGCAGGCCTGGACATGCACTGAACTCTACAAATCATCATCCTTGATCCTCATGGATTGGAAATTCAGCCAAAACAAAGTAAGGAGGCGTGTGTATGGCCCCACAATCAGGATGAGCAGAAGATGTTCTGCAAGGCCAACACTGCCCTTCACATCTGCCACACCAATGGGCCAGGTAACAACCTTCTACAAGAACAACTGCCTCTTACATCTTCACATATTCTGCCAAGATATATCTTCATTTCTTGTCTGATTGCAGAGTGTTTAGTGTAATTTAAAGCTATACAGTGCCATTCTGGTATATCAGGGCTAGGGGATGGTTACCCTGCCCTAGCAATTGAGGCAGAATTGTCAGGGTTACAGGATCTGAGGAGCACTGGACCACATCTGCTGCTGCAGTCCCTGTTCCCCAAAAGACCTAAGTATTTCTGTCAGGCACTTCATTGAGCCACCTGTACCCTGAATGTGCATACACCTTGAACATAAACACTCTTTGTGTGGCAAAGGTGTGCTTGGGAATTGTACAAATATGTGTGCCCTGCTTTTGTACAGACTAATGTCCTGTCACCACATGGGAGAACTACAATTTGTTTCAAGAAAGACAGATGACCCTGACATTCGGAGTCCGTCATTAAAGCAACTGAAAAATCCACCAAACAGTAGAATAGAACTATGCCCATTACCTCTGACTGCTTGCTTCAAGACTTTATACTGGCTGGGAATTACTCCATTGCAAGCCAGAACAGAACAAAGAATTTCCAGAGCTCGTTCAATAAATAGAGATAGAAACATGTCAGCTAATATATGTTTTGTCTCTTTTTGCACTGACCTGACATTTATTGAAAGAATTTGATCACAGTGGGTTTGCACGGAGATCTATTTCAAAACTTGAGCCCTAATGTTACAGCATTGTAGATATAACAAATAGCTTAGGAAAGAGAGTAGAAAATTCTTTCATTCTCTCTCCAGCTCTCTCTCAGGCATGTGTGTCACATGGGAAATAATTTTTTTAAACATTTTCAATTTTCACTATATCTATAATATAGGGTTGACACAAGTGGACACCACATTAGTATTGCTTCTGTCACTAGCACTGCACAAACATGAAGCCATTCCCATAGTTGTCCAAGAGATTGTCCTGCTAGTAAAGTCAAGTGTTTCTTAGCTCAGGACACACATGAGGAGCTCAGGTTCAAGTGGTGTCCACAAACACCATAATCCGGCAGAGCTAAAGCTGGACAGCTGGGAATAGGAAAAGAACTAATGACAAGTTGAAATTATTGCTCGTAAAGTATCATAAAGATTAGATTATATCACCTGAGTCCAAGTTTCCTGGTGTCCTTGTCAGCCAACACCTGCATCAGCAAGCTGCTACGTAGCTTGGTGTGACAGACTGCTCTTTTTATTCCCTGTGGAAATTTTTTTTTTCCTAAAAGGCAAATCCTACATTTATTCAAATAAGATGTGCTCTAACTAGGCTATGAGGCACTACACAAGACCACCCAGTCTTCCTATTGCTCTGTCTTGTAATCTAACTTTTCACCTATTAGTTTCAGAGGTATTTTTTATCTCATAGATTGTGTGTGATAGGAAAAGAGGAGAAAAATCTGTTTTGCCTTGTGTTTCTTCCTGTTCTCAGGGTATGAACATGTAAAATGCAAACAATTCTTTCCCATCTCTGTTCCTTAAGCAAAGGAGCATGTCTTTCTGAGACTTGGAAAAGACAAAAATAGCCATACCTCAAGCTTTCTTTCTTTTCTTTTTTCAATCACATTCACTGCTGTTCTGCTGACCTTAGAGATATTCAGTGAATGCTGACACTGACTTTGTAACATCTAAATTACCATTTGTCTGACATCCTGTTAATCTGCAATGATAATCAACTGAAGTCTTTTGAACTAGTAAGAGTTGAAGGGAGATTAGCACAGGATGTACAACCCTTTTAATTGATTAAAATGATAAGCAGAGGAAGAGCGAGCTGCTTCCAAAATCCTACAGCTCAGTGACCAGGGGAATGTGCACATGTATTTTCTAAATCCCCAGTGACTAAGCAGATTTGACTAAGATCCCTGTGAACTTTGGGAGTATCAGAGGGCACAGGTCTTGAATTTGCAGGTCAAGAGGCATAATGATGTCTACGGCAGTTTTGTGTCCTCCTGCAGGGAGAGCATCAGACGAAGCATATGTAACAGATTAAAAGATCAGACAGCAGCTGTAGGTTTGCATGTCAGAAAATCAGCTTTTGTTGTTCAGGTATCAGGGTAAAAAAAAAAAGATTATTTATTTGCATATCTGTGCTTAAAATACACATGTGCTAGAGTAACCTTTTAAAATTACATGCCAGGGAAAGTAAATTCTCAGTAGCATCAATGAGAATTACCCCTTTAGATTTACAATTACCTCTTTCAAAACTGTGTTGTAAATTTTAGATACACAAATGACAAAGAGCTCCATCCTAGTTTTAAAGCACTTCTATTTGCCTTCTGCTGAGCAAAACTATACAGAAAACCCAGAACAAATGCAAACCTAGTGCAATGCAGGCACTGCTGAGAAAATGGTTAATGAGTACCTTTAACACAAAGCTATAGGAGGGGAAATTTAATTAGGGAGCACCCTGGTGGTCAATTAGCGAAAGGAAAAAATTAAGTCTCGTGATGTGCATACAACGGTGACAGCAGCCACCGAAGTTATTTCTCACACAGTAAAATGAAACATGTTTTAGGACCGTGTGTCTCACTGAATGTTGCCATGCAGTGTGTACCTCAGGGGCTGTTGGCAACGTGCATGTAAAGCGCACACTTAAATACCATGGTGAAGAGGGAAAAATAAAGGCCTATAAGGACAGACTGAAAAATTGTGTGTTATTTTGTATTGTGGTATGTGTGGTTGCTCCAGAAATACAGAGTCCTTTGTAGACTGAGTCACTGCGCTTTTCTACTTGCTCAGCTACCTGCTGTCTGTCTGGTTCAGTTCATACTGAGTGGGTTTTTAAATCCATACACTGCATGTGGAATTTAGAAACAAGGTCAGTGGGGAGAATTCCTTGTGTGAAGTGCTACACAAATGCATATGCCCAAAAGACTATGCATCTTAAAAATAACACAGTGGGTAATTTTTACATGGAGAGTACACACAGTGAAACATATGGGAATAATGAGAATATTTGACAGAATAACAGACAAAAATCTTTGCTGTTGTCAAGCATTTTCTTTTCTTTGAAATAATCAACTTGAAGAAAAACTTACAGGAGAGATGTGAAGGGGGAAAATTAATTTGATCTGATATATTTATGGATACCATGAGAGGGAGACGTAGCAAGACCATTCTCTGCCATTCTTGAAAGTTGATTTCTGATGGGTTGACCTTGGCTGGATGCCAGATGCCCACCAAGCTGCTCTATCACTCCCCTTCCCAGACAGATATGGGAGGGGCAAGAAGATGAAAAATGATCCATGAGTTGAGATAAGGCAGTTTATTAAAGCGAAAGTTTGCATATGCAAAATTGAAATTAATAACAACAAGGTTTATTCTCTACTTCCCATCAGCAGCGATGTATGGCACGTCCTGCAAAGTAGGGCTTCAGGAACGTGTAATGGTTTGTCAGTGGGCAGACAGTGGAAGCAACACA
Source organism: Scytalopus superciliaris (assembly GCA_013400415.1). Taxonomy (NCBI): domain Eukaryota; kingdom Metazoa; phylum Chordata; class Aves; order Passeriformes; family Rhinocryptidae; genus Scytalopus; species Scytalopus superciliaris. Next base: position 344,115 of record VXBX01002561.1, read on the forward strand.
TGTCCCCTTCCTCCTCCTTTCCTTAGCTTTTATATCTGAGTTGGTGTCATAGAGTATGGAATATCCCTGTAGTTAGTTTGGGTCAACTGGCCTGCCTGCGTCCCCTACCAGAATCTTGCCCTCCTTTGGGGAAGAAATGTTACAATGCTGATACTGTGCTCAGCTGTAGCCAAAACACTGGTGTGTTATCAACACTCTTCTAGCTACCAAAGCAAAGCACAGCACTGTGGGGGGAAATGAATTCCATCTCAGCTAGACCCCATACACCAGGAAACAGCTGCAGAACAGCAGTGTTATGCAGAAGAACGTTATCTCAAAGTGTCAGGCTCGCATGGTGGTCATGGGAAGCAGCTGTGAGCAGACTGGGTTGGCCTCTGCCAGTATAGATAAAGATACTAGATTGGTCAAACATGGACACCAAAAATGGCTGGGGAAGAGTCACAGCCATGCAGGTGAGCTATGTAAGAGACTGAGAGCTCTGGAGAAAGAACTTTGGGTACAGAATAAACAGAAGAGTTATGTCAGGGCCATGGTGACAGCAGCTAAATTTGAGTAAGATCATAAAAATATGAAGAGAGAAAATAGGAAAGACCAAATCATGGAGCTCTGTGGGGACTTTTCTCTCTAAAGCCACAGTGAAGGAACCCCAACCAGACAGCAAATTTCTAAAAACATTTTGCAGGCTTATTTCCCTAGAAACTTCATTGTAGACTGTGCACGCCTTTAAGCAGCAGGGCTCACACTGCTTGTGCAGCACACCTAAATCCTGTGCACAGCAGCATTTTTACAGATATCTGAGTCAGTTCTTAATCCATTTCATGCACCTTTGACTTGCTTTCAGTGTAATAAGTTCTCCACTCATCTGGGCTGCTATTCTCATTATTATCTGCCTCTACTGATCTTCTTGGTCATCACTCCTCTGTTATGCGTAATCTGGATCATAATCAGTCTGTGTGGACTGCTGTGTCGGTGAATGATGTGCCATCTACTTATACAGTGAATGAACATCTTTGCTTTGCTGAATGAACACAGACTTGCTTTCATCAATCTGCACTGAGCACTAGTCCATTCATATTGCAATTCACATTTCACATGTGGCAAAGAATTGCCTTTAGTCAATGTAATCTGATTTTGGAGTAATGCTGAAATACAGGCTTTTCCCCACAAGCTTTTTATTTTCAGAAGACGGGGTCAAGTTATTGATAGTGGTCTTAAGCAAACCACATGCTTCCTCTATTAGTCAGTTGGCACTTATCACTTCATCCTTCAGACTATTTGGCAATTATTTTATCCAGTTGTTTTTTAATATATTTTCAAGTATTAATGGGATATTATATCAAATGGATATTAAAATCTGCCTGCTTCATCTGCTATCTTTGTATAACCTAGTAATCTTACACAGCCTTAGTGCACCAGCTGTTCAATATCTGATTTAATCATACTACACATTCAGATTGTTTTGTCTTAATATTTATTCCACTGATGACATCTAGACTTCATTTTATCAATATCTGGTTTACCCAAGCCTTTAAATTTTCATAATTTATCAAACTGCTGTCTTTAAATATCAGCATTCAGGCTGCCATCAATTTTGTCTCTTATTTACCTGAAAGCCTCTACTATGCTTATAATGTCTCTGTGTATTATTTGTAAAAGACTTTCTGACTTCTCACAACTTTTTCTAGTTTTACAGCAATATATCTTTAATGTTTTCTTTTTCTATAAATCTTTTGTCCTTGTATATGCAGTTAGACAACTGTCCCTTACCTAGTTTCATTAATACACTTTGTAGTCAAGTTTCTTAACACTGGACATTGATCCAACTCTCTTATGATCTTCCATAGGTCCTGTATTATTATTTGTGGTATCTTAGTGTCTGTGTAATCCTGATGTTTGAGTATAAAGTGACGAGAAACTTGGCACTTCTTATGACAGTGTGCTGCTGAGACTAGGTAAGCATCTTGAGTGTGCTTTGCTCAATTATTTGTGTTCAGTCTTAAGATGACAACATGATTAATAATTACATTTTGCAGGATTTCAGTTCTCATCCTGCTAATTGGACTGGGGTGCTCATGGCTGACTGCCTTTTCAATCCTTCACCTCCTATGGTGTGTCTGCTAAAAGACCATATCTGACCATTTGTGTAAATCAGTGTGCCTTGTTACTGCAGGTGCTTAATTAGGTGTCATGTCTTCACAATAAACTACATAGACAGAATTAACTTCTCAGAATTTCATTTAGTGAGGGGAACTGGGATGGAGATTTCACTTGAATCATGATTTAATCTCCTTGACAGATGATCGTAAATATATACACCTGAACTGGAAATATTGTTATATTCTTATTGCCCACTTCCAGATATGACTCTTAATCTGTGTGTATATATGTCACAGAAGCCAATGGCTTTGATTTGTTTGAAATCTTGCCTTTATTTTAATGGATATCTTAATGTTTAATTGAGCATGGTTCTTCCCCTAAACTAGAAGCTCTGGGATTTTACTTCTGAATTAACCGTCACTCTGTTTACCATAAGGTTTAGCTGTACTTGAAAAATTCATTAGGTTCCCTCATTTTTGCAGCAGATTGCAAAGTTTGGCTGCTGCCTGTTTGTGACTGCAATAGCTCAGGGTGTAGATTTTTCTGTCCTGACCAGGGCTATTAAGGATCATGAGTATTCCTATGGGCTCCCTTGGAGATGCTGGGACATCTCCAGATGGAGATGCTGGGAGAGACTGAACACTCAAATACACTGAGAGAGGAGGAATAGCAGCAATTTAACACAACAGAAGTAAATATTAACACCTCTTAAAATATACCATTTCATTTCAAATGGCTCACCTTGCAGTAGAAACTACCGATTAAGACAATGGAATTTCTGAAAAGCAGATTCAGATAATGATGCAAAATGTTTGGTATCCTGCTACTGTCATTTAATTCAGTGGTTATCTATTGCAATATATACAGAAAAATCTAAGAGGAAGAGAAATTTGGACTCTATGTTGGCCAAATACTTCACTACTTGATAATACAGATGCACTTTGTTTCTACAGCTTTACTAGCTGTGCAGTGGCTCAACTTTTCTTGCAGGTGACTGTGGTCAGTGTACCTCAAACAGGGAGAATACAACTGGGTTTCTTCTGGCTAGCACAAGTGCTCTAGCCATTTGGATACTGACAAAAGACGTATCAAGCCTAGTCCTGTAAATTTTCAAACAAACATATCAGAACATTTTAGATATGTTTGCATAATTTTTACTGGATTAAAAGTAATCATCTCCCTGAATAACTTTTTACTTTCACTGGTGCCTAGGAAGAAGAAAATCTTACAGATCTTCAGACTAAGGAGCTTCTAATAAATGTGGCTAGTACTTTAGGTGCCAGGGACTGATATGAGTCTGGGATGACTTTAGAGTTGCCTAGAGACTTTCAGCACTCTTATGGGTCAGGTTCTGCTGTGAAGCAGAAAGATTTCTTTTTCCCTAGCCTTGCAGAGGTGCTTAAATTCTGCCAAATTTAGGCAAAGTGTAGGCATAGGTGTAGTGTAGATCCCTGTCCAAAGGAGTTAATACAGCAAACTCATATCTCCTGACTCATTCTGTGGACCTGACACAACTAAGAAATACATAGTGACAGTCCCTTAATGTAAGGGTGTTAGTGACCTGGAAAGGTTGAAGTTTCTGCAAAGTTCTGCAACTCAGAAAATACCTGCATTCTTTAATTGCTAACTGTGCTTTTCATGCAAGTGTGACTAAGCAGTGCATCAGGGCAAGAAGCTCTTTTTGATCTCCAGAACAAAATTTATAAGAGCATTGCTTTTATTTAAAGTATTCTGACGACAAGTAATACATTATGTTAGAAACACAAATCCAGAGAATCAATTAAATAAGAAAAAGCACATAAATATTTATAGATTATCAGTACTTTCTGAGAGTAATTTATAATTGGAAAGGGTATGAAGTTTGTTGACCTGGACTGTTATTTTTGCCAGTGTCTGAGGCTAAACAATTTCTGCAGGGTTTACTGTTACCTGAAATCCCTCTTATTCTGGCAAATGCTGAAAGAACAGTTCCACAAAGGAAAGGTCCAAGGATGAAATCTTTTCGATTCCATGAGCTCATCTGCAGAGATATTTTGAGTATTGTCTTGTATAAGGAAGTCTTCGTGAGCATCTACACCTGTTGAATGGGAGCATAGTCGGCTTTCCTAGCAAGCACATCAGGATTGCCCCTAATCGTACCCTTATTCCCACTGTCAGGAAGATGCTGTCTCTTCCTTCAAATAAGGACAAAATCTCAGGACTTCCTTGCAGTTTCAGAGACGTGGCAGCAGGGGGCTCAGGAACCAGCACGTAAGCCGCCCTTGCTCTGCCTTCCTGCTCATGTATTCGCACCTCCCAAAGCAAAGAATGGATCTTCGTTTTATTCTAGGTAGTATTTTTTGGGCAAAATGTCTGTTACTTAATGGCCATTACTTACTGCAAACCGTGTGCTTGATGAAGAGCTCTAAATAGTTCCCACTTGTAAAGTAAGGAACACATGTTTCTTAGCTATCAAACCTTATTCTGAACGAGAGACTCCTATGATTTATCTGTATTAAGAAGTTCATTATGTCCTTTTAAATGTTCTGACCCACTGGCATTTTGTTTGCCATGTAATTCTCAACTGATATGTCAGGACATCCCATTGTCTGGAGACAAGTCATAGATCATTTAGATGTTGCAAAGCAGACAGACTGTTTTCTGAAAAGCGGGACACTCAAGCTTTAAATTTTAAATGTATTTTTCCTTTTCAAATCCAAATTAGACCTCATTTCCCACTGACTCAAACCTTTTGCAGATTCTTTTAAAATTTGTCTTTCATGGATACTGTCCCACACCACTAATTTCCACTTTCCCCATTTTTTTTTTTTTTTTATGAAAAGAAGAGAAGAAACCATCTCTCCTGTTTCTCCACATCAGACTTGCTGACATTTCCACTAAAGGGCTTTTTCTCTGTGTTATATATGCAGCTGTATCAGGAGGCATGTGCACATGCTGGCATCTGACATTTTTTGACAGTTTAGCAGACTATAAATAGTAATATAAAATAGAAACATTTTACCTGGCAGAGCCTTACAGTGTGTCTCCAGATAGCCCAGTAAGCCCATTAGGTACCCCTGTGGGTTCACAAGTAACAGTGGGACATCAATCCTTTCTTAGTAGAAAAGGAGGGAGAGAATGGTGTTGGGATGACAATAGCTTTAAATATCTTCTGGGCAAGTTGGAAGGAGTGTGGAGATTATTAGTTCTGTACTAAAAACCTGTAGAACAACCTGCAGCTGTTCAACAAAAAGACATCTCCATCTACAGAAAACAGTAATTTCTCCATTCAGGTATTTCTTGCAACAAGGTCAAGGGGATGCCAAGGTCACTTCTCTCATGTCAGTCAGGTAGGCTCTTTGGCTTTCTCATGCTCAAGCTTTTGGGATGCTTATAGAGAGTCTTCACAGGTGGGAAATGCAGCAAGGCGACACATCAAAAACCCATCTGAAAATCAAGTAATTGTATGATGGAAGTTGGCATTACAGTCCTGAGACAAATACGCTCACACTTTTCATAATAACTAAAATGCCTGGGTTCCTGTTGATACCCAGAAAGCTGGAGGTACTGGTGATCATCCAGTCCAGGAAAGCATGTCTCTTCCTTCATCTGCCAAGAGAAATCTAGTAGTAATATTTTCCTTTCAGTGCCATTTTGCCATTCATTTGTCTTCAGATAAATGCTTGCTTCCAAAAATTTATGCCCTCTCTCCCAGTTTGGTTTTATAGTGTGTCTGAATTGGTCTCACATATGGGATTGCAGAGGGTTTTGATAGCCACAGATGGTTCATTTGCAAACATTTGAAAACTGCTTCACTATCCAAACCTTCAATACTTGTCAGTGTCCCAAACAGACTTAGTAAATGTTTGATGTAGCTATTCACTCATGATAAACACTAAAGAGTAGTGAGTTGTTGACAATTAAACAAAAATCAAAGAAATCTTATTTCCTGATTCTGTAGCTCCAGTAATAACATCAAGAGGAGAATCATTTCACAGCAGGTAAATTGAAAAAGTTTTAGTTGGCCTTTCTGTGCTTCGCATTAATTTCCTTCACCTTATTTTTTGTCAGATCTCTGTAACTAAATGACATTGTTTCTACTTTGGCATACCACAATTCAGTGTCATTAAGAGAGTACAGGGTAAGAATTTGTATATGGATTCGCTAAAAATGCCAAAGTTCATTCAAAAAGAAAAGAAAAAGCAAGATTACTAGGCAGACAAAACTGATTCATTTATTAGTGCACCTAATAAAGAAATTTAAAATTGTTGTCCCATTCGAAAAATACATATTATTTTAATTTCCTGTGTTAGATGAGTACCAGCACCCAACAGGAATCACCCTGACACGATCCTTCACAGACAGAGACCTGTTAGTGGGCTGAGGTGGGGATCAGGGAAAGGCAGAGACACAGCCAGCGCCTGCCTTAATACAGTGTCAGCCCAAGTGGGTAGTTCAGCTGATGTCTGTGGCCCAGATCCCTTCTACATGGAGATACAGTCCGGCCTTTCCTCCAAAGGTGATTGATTCTGTACCTGCCTGTAAGTACAGATAGGATGAGGGATAAAGACTACCTTCTGCACTCATGTGGGCATTTTGAAATAAAGCTGCCATTAGTTCCATAAGCTCAGCAGAAGTCTTGGCCTCCAGCTCTAAAATTGTTGGGTTGACTCCATAATAAAGACTGGATGGCAAGGGAGAGAAAAAAAAGAAAAAGACATTATCCCCATTTTTCAAATGCTAAACAAAAAGTCCTGCAAACACATGTAACCTGCCCAAAGTGAGATAGAGAGATCTGTGCCAGAGCTATGCTGTACTTCAGGTGCAGTGTGCCAAGACAAGACTGGGTCCTCACTCTGATTTATACACAGTTTAAAGGCACTTAGGATTCAGTAGGCTGTGGGAAGCTCTGAGAACAAATACATGGAAGGATAGAACTGGGTGGATAGCAAATTGAAAGTTGTTCCCACAATTAGGGTTATCTGAAATAAGTCCAGAGCTGGGAAAGGAGACCAAGATAGAAAGTAAGGCCAAGCCTAAGAAAAGTGGAACAAAGGAGTCTTAGATGTGGAGAACAGGACCTGGGATGAGAGGAAATAGCATCAGGATAAAAGGTTTACATGGTTAGAGGAGTGAGTAGGAAAATGCTATAATTTTGGCAGCTGTAACTTTGATAAAAAGGAAAGGTAGAAAACAGAAGGTAAAAGAAAGACAAATCTGTTTCTCAAGGATGAATAAAGAAAGTACCACGGTGCCTTGACAGATGTTTGTACATTCTGCAGTGAAAGAGGGAGCCAGGTTTGTTAAGGGCCTCGGTGTAAGGGAAGGAAATACCTCCTAGAACCAAGACCCTAGAAGAATGGGTAGTCAGTCTGTTCCTGAACAAGTCACTATAGCCCATGCTGCCCTGCTTGTGGGGTGCCTACTTGGCCTGTGGGGTGTTGCAACAACCTCCACATCTCTTCTGCTTGTGGTCATCCTCTTCCTTTGATACTGCTGGGCTGGCAGCTGCAGGGCACAGCCATGGCCACAGAGCAGGAGAGGCGAGTGGCAAGCTTTGGGCACATAGGCATGGCAGAACAAACCCACAGCAGCTCATGTCTCTCAGAGGTATGGTCTTTCTTCACAGCCATCAGTAGCAAGCAGTCTTAATCCCTAAACCTGACAGCTTTTCTACAGTTTGCTTAAGAGTGATTGTGTTTGCTGAGGACTCATACATCTGTGTGCAGACCTCTCTATTCCTAGACTTTAAATGGCCATGCAAGGATCATGACTCTGAGATTCCATGAAATCAAAAATAACATATTTTGCAAGCAGGAGAATGAGCATGGAAACTGAGTTTCTCTCTCACTGTACAGACTTCCAGTTTTACGTAATGCAGCTTGAGACCAAAACTCTTCTTCTAGTGAGGAAAATGTGCAGCCATCTGAACATTAACTGGTTTGGACACTATTACTATAAAAATAAATAATCAACCAACTTCATCTCTGAATAGAAAACTCTGCAGTGGGAAGATTGAGTGAATAACTGACATGATTGCTGAGGCAGAGATGGAAATAACAGTTTACAGTTCACAGGAACCTAATGGACAATCAATGTGGTAAATTAGGATGTGGCTGAAATTACAGATACAGTAATTAAAATTAGCCATGAATAATAGAACACAATTCCTCTTGAATAGAATAGAAAGTGCCACTGCACAGAAACAGAATAATACTGTGCAAATGTACAGAAAATTTAATTTTTAAGAGAAGTTCAAATTTGCAAGAGATGTGTTCAGTATCTTCACTGACACTTTTCACAAGCTTATAATAGGTAGCTGTAAACTATTGTTGGAGAGGAATATAATTTAATCACATATCTTCCTTACAAAAAGCACTTTCTAAAGCACATCTAAAGTCAATGTTACGGTGTGTCTCTAAATTACTATTCAGAGAGAGTCTATTCACTTCAGTTGGCCACAGTTTGATTGTACTTTCCTCTTTGGTCTATTGCTCTCTTTTAAATTGCAGAAACTGTGTTATGAACAAAATAGGCATAAGCCTTGCTGTTCCAGCATAGAGGCTATTCCCAGCCAATGCTGGAGCTGCTTTTTACGTAACAGGAGAAAATTACAAACCCAGAAAAACGGGGTTATCCGTTCTTTCTGTTTCCCTGTAAAACTCCTGTTGGAAGTTACTTCCGACAATGACATGAAGAATGTAAGGCATTTGTTCTGGCAGAATGATTCTGACATTTTTAAAATCTTCAAGTATAATGAGATTGTGCTGAATGAATACATGACTGTAAAACTAGTCAAGAAGCCTGTGTCACTAGATTTCTACTAAATATATAGGTTCAGATTCATCAGGTCTGTGAACTTCTGAGTTCAAGGTATATAGACAGTATGACTGCAGTCCTTTTTTTGCCATATCTGATCTTAAGTAGTTCCTCTGTCTTATCAATTCTGACCACTCAAGCTTTCCAAGGGTAACATTTTTCCGCTAGAATCCCATGCAAATACTGTGATATTTTTCCCTTTTTCCTGTGTAAATTCTAGTGACATGAGGGAAGATAACTGAGGCCTCTCAATTTTTTTTTTAGCTGATGGGATTCTCAACAGAGAATTTTGTCTTAGATGTGCATATGAGCACAAGCTCATACAAACACCAGTATAAGTGAGTTATTTGTTACCAAGTTAATACCAAGGGATAGGAGCATACGGTTGTAATACATTGGAACATGGGAAGAAAAGAGCATTACTTTGCAGAAAACCTTTCAACGTTCTCCAGTATGCCCTTTTCCAGTTGCTACACTGCTATCCCTGTGACCTGGGACGGGTATCAAATCCTCTCTGAGAGTACCTGTGCAGGCATATGAGTCCAAGAGAATGCTGTGACACTTGCTAAGCCTGCTTACCAACCCTAAGACACAGAGAAATACCCACATTTAATTTTAAAAACGACTTAATCATGAAAAGGAGGCTTGAACATATGGGTATAACTATAGTATGCACACCCTCATTGCTCCCCCTCCCAAACCAAATCCCCATCACTCCTCACAAACCAAATAGGCTGGCAGCCGGGGTGTTGGAACTCTCCAGATTTTCTTTGGTCCAAGTGTAGATAACACAAAGATTTAACTGAGGGTTATAAAACTCAGGTGGGGATGGGCTACACTAAACCCCGGGGGAGACTCACTGCTGGAGGATATGACAGAAAGTTAGAAGTTTGATATAAAAGCATGATTATGCCTGTGATATGCCATTTTCCCCTTCTTTCTCTTGTACCACATGCATTGTGGCAAATCTTTGGATTCTACAACAGTTTGCTAATATATAACATATATATTATAAACAATTTTGTTTTGTTTTGTTGTGGTTTTATTTATTTTTAATTGATCTGTTTCTAATGATGCACAATTAATTATAACAGCTCTAAATTTTCAATTTAAAGTAGTTTAAATTATTGTCCATGCAGAGGCATGCTAATGTATTGGTGAATCAGATTTAATAGGCATTTTGAAACAAGCACAGCTGCAATTATGCCCAGAGAATCCCTGCCAACTTTTTAATGGTTTATTTTTATTGTAAAAACATCTTGTAAATACCTTTGTTTCTCCTGGGACAGAAATTATTGTTTTAGAGTGTTCCATGCCAAATTGTTACTTAGTATGCTACCTAGTAATCTGTTTCTTGTTACATAAAAATCACAAGTTATGTTTCAATAAAATACTGAACTAATACAAGGTAAAATACTGGGAAATGGAAGTATTTGTGTTTGCTATAATACGTCCAGTAGTTATTATTTTTTATGTTACTCCTGATATTTTAAAGTGCTATGCAAACACTAAGTGAATCATAAAACCTAAGAACTCATTATTGCTCTATCCTTATTTTATAAACAGGGAAAAGAGAGCACAGAAGTGCCCTGCCCTTTGCAACAGGGAAGCAAAATTAGAACTTCTGTTCCCACCTCTCAGCTGACTCCTGAAAATGCTTTATGAATAACAACACATCTTGTCAGAAAATTGCCTTTGATTTTACTTCTATAAGATTTGGACTTTTTTTTCCTTCATGATGCACAGAAAAAAGAGAAGGTGCATACATTTTATTCATTGTGTTGATAAATGTTATGTATCCAAATTTTGCACTCTTCCTCCATTGCAGCTTGAAATCCAAATGAATGCTAAGCAGTGCTGATCACCCCATGATAGCTATGCCTGCATTTTTCATCAGACCACATTGTGCATATTAAACTGGCTCTGAAAGCTTCAATTTTGTACATTTGAACTCCAACCTCCAACATGAGCAACTGTCTGGAGTATTTATTTGCTTACAGAGGGGCCACTAAAAACAAAGCAATAGACACAATAGAAAATAAATTATATAAGTCATTTTTTTCTGCTTTATTAACAAGGTACAATAATTAAACACAATAAAACCCCATTAAAAACATTGATGAATAAATGTGAACATATTCATTACCACATCTTAATCAAGGAGTATTGTCTTGTAGTAAAAATGCTACTTAGATGTTCTGAATGAGGCACAAAATAAATACCTTTGAATTTCATTGAATTTAATTTCATTACCTTTGTAAACTATGATCCACTGACACTTGAATCTGAAATTCATTCATTTTGTTAAATTTAGCTTTAGCAATATACTGGGCTAAGGCTCCAGTCACACCTTTGATGGTGGTACCTCTCTCATTTGTCGTGAGTCCAGTGTGATGTGATTGGTTATTAATATCCTTATTTACATTTTAGATATTGTTCTATTTACCTACATCTCAGTTTTGTAAACTGTGCCAGCTGTGGTTCCCCCAGTCTCAGAAATGGTATCACAAGAATATGAAGGTATAAAGAAGGGGAAAAAAATATTCCCCCAAGAAATTGGTTCTGTAGCTCAGTATATGGCACCATTGATTATTACTGCCACTATTCACTTCTTAAATTCTTACATACTTACCTATATTGCACTTAAGTAAGTGTGGAGTTAGGTTAGGTCTTATTACCTCTTTATCTTTGTATTAAATTTGACCTAACTAAGGTTTCCAGACCCTACATTAAGCAAGCAGTTACCTGGAGCATGACAGAGCACACCAAAGCAAAAGAGATGGTAAATGTCATGTAAAAAAATGAAAGAAGGTATGAATGATTTTCCATGCAAGCCAAGCAGGATGACACATCTTTTCTGTGAAATAGCTATGGAAGTAATTATAGGATAATCTCTACTGTATGACTTGTTAATTCTGTTAAAGATTACTATTTTTTATTTCTCTCAGTGGTGTGCATTCCCATTGGATTGCTCCAGAAGTGCAAAATATATTTGTTTAGTCAGAAGGACTCCTGCTAATTGTTCAATGGCTCTTGCTGTGCTGGAGAGATTTTATATTTATGTTGTTGCTCTGAATGCAATGCACTTCTGATTTATTTTAATGGTGTTTGGACAGCTGTGAGGAGAAATAAAATGGCACAATATTGTTTTCCTATGCTGCTTTTGAAGTGACATAATTACTTCAAATATTGCCTAAGTTACCCACTGAGACAATCAGGAGACTTAATTTTAGATGAAGCAATATGTACCTGAGGACTGAAAGCAAAATGGTGCCCTGCAAATTGATGGAGGAAGTACTGGAACAGATTCCTGCTAAGCACTTGGTTATCTACCTGCTCACCTCCAGCCAGAGATTACATATTTTGGGACAACTGCCAATTTTTATGTCAGATATACTATACATTCCCTTAATTCTGTAACTCCCCTTTAAAAATAACAGCAGAGATATGGGTGTGCCAATTGATTATTGTTTCAATCTTTCACAGAAGATGCACTTGTTATTGTGAACAACATGCAGGTATTCCTTCAGAGACATCATTTGTATGTTGATTGCCTTCTTAATATTGTAAAGCAGTCTTTTGATTAAAGAGAGAAAAGAGATTTTATGCTGCTTCTTAACTTTACACCTCTAAGTCTGAATGTGTGTCTTAGCATCACTCTTCATTCAGAATATCTGCTGATTTCTCCAAAACTATACTTTACCTCTGAGACTGACCGCACAGCCCACTTTTCCAGAGGCAGACCTTGTTCTTCCCTTTATCCATGCTGGCCCAGGTAACATCAAGTCTATCCTTCACAGCCTTCCTTCTCCCTTGTACAAACACTCTGGTCTCATTTGCCTTACAAAACCAAAAGCAAAAGCTCAATGCCTGGACCAGACTGTAAAAAAGTAGCTTGCCTCCTAGCATTGTGGGAGAAACTGTTCAGTTCCCAAAATCATTTGGTCCAAGGCAGAGGTGGAATTCCCACCCAGAGGCAGAAGGAAGGAGGTTGGCTAAGTTAATTTGGGACCCATGGCATGGCTCAAAGCGAGCCCACATGAGGTTTGTGCTGGAATTAGCAGTGCCCTTGTAAACAAGGTAGTCTCCAACACTCGCAGAAGAAATGCAGTAACAGAGGTGTAAAGGCTTGGTGATGACATACTGTAAAGCAAATTTACATCTCACATGTCCTTTACACTTGAGCATGCCCTGTCACTTAAAGGTCCCCTAGCAATGCTCAGAGCTTCCTGGGGGGAAAAATACTCAGAGTCTTGGAGGTAATTTTGTGATTTTCATAGAAATAATGGGAGGAAACTAAATCAGAATCAACATCATACCTTCTGGAGTTCTTATATAGTGAAAAAAATCTTGAAGAGCATTTTGATTACTTCTAATTTTCATGATCCTTGGCAGTTCTGAAACACAAAGTAAAGATTTTCGATTCAGAGCATGGAACGGATGTATCCATTTTCCCTAGTATCCTGTCACCAAGCAGACCAAAGAGAAGAGAAAAAGAAAAGGTCAAAAATATAATGATGTTTCCTTACAATATTTTTCCGGCTCTGGGGACTCCTTGAGTGTGAGACAGCGTCTTTGTAATTAATGGCCCTGATGTTGTTTTTTTCTCTTTTGATCCTTTTTTCAGTCATGTTTTGAACTCACATAGATGCTTTGCATCTGAAAAAAACTGTAGTTTACTTGCACAATGTGAAAAACCAATTTCTTTCATTTGGTCTGTCTGCCACCTGCTTTCTTCTGTTATCCTGTGGTTCTTGCTTTGGCAGAGACCATGAGCAGCCATTCCCAGTGTAACTCTGCATTTTTTTAAATGTGACACTTCTCTCTACTCCTCAGTCTCATTTCTTTCTTTGCTAAGCTCATGTTTACTAAATAACTGTCCCATATTAAACAAAAAAATAAATTAGTTCCAATTTTTGAGTAGTTTGAATATACTATTTTGAATAGTATAGTTTTGAATATGCCTGTCACTACTCTCAATCTTTCCCAGTTACACTTTGCATTTTCTGAAACTGGAAGATGAGAGCTACACACAACAACAGTTCAAGATGTGACTGAACCATGGATTTATGCAGCTGGGTAATGAGATTCTCTGATTGTTTCAAAAACTGCTTCATCTTAAAACTGATTATCCAGCATGGCCTTGCCAGCTCCTGTATGCATATTGTTTGGAGACCTGTAATTATGTGAGAGTCTCAGCTTGCATTTATGAGTTGCATAAACAAGTTTCTATCTTCTGTGACTAGAGAAAAATTCTGCAGGAAATAAACCCTATAACTTTGAGATCAGAAGCTAAGAGAAAAATAAAGGTGGATTATTTGGGAGTAGGGGTTATCTTTACACATGATTTTGTAATTTAAGCATATATGTAATATTTATGTGCATTAGTGTTGCAAAATTTTGTGCCACTTGGCATACAGATCGGATGAGCTATGTATCTCCATACCTGGCACATCCTTACAGTTTGGCCTCCGTGTTCTCCACACAGTCCATCTTGACCACAACCAACCTGCTCTTAAGAAGTGTTCTTACACATGTGAGCTCCCAACCTGCCGAAACAGTTTTGGAGAGGAATGGTTGATCTGGGATGGTTCACACAGGTTCTAAGGCCTGAGGTCTTTAGGTTTTAGTGTCACATCAGTATTTGGAAAAAAGAGCAGGGGTGTTAATCTCTCCATGTGACTCATTTTACTTCTGACAGTGACATGTGAGCAGCCAGAGTCCTTCCTGAGAGCAAAAACCTAGTCCTGCTGATTTTAAAAATAAATTTCTGCCTCCTGCCTGTATTCTGAAGATCATGTCTGTTTGTTCTAGTTCATCAAAGTTAAGGTCAGATAATAATGCTGAACAATACCAGACTAAAGACCTTTTATCACATGTAAACCTATAGGAGGAAATAGAATGAAGGTAGGGAAAACAGATAAGAAAGGGTTAGAAGTAGTTCTAGAGGGGGAGGTGGCATTAAAGCAGGGTCCTTGCCAATAAATGCCAGCCAATTTAGTCTGAAGTACTCTTGCTCTGCTGCATAAGGACCCTGCATGACAGATGTGAAATGAGAGTGCTAATGTAGCAGGTACTTATTCTACAGTCTTGTTCTTCCTCATAGAACTGTAATTAACTCTCTTTTTCAAGGAGTCCTATTACTCTTTTTATTTTTGTTGACCCTTGAATCCTATTCAAACAGACATAATGCTCTTTTGGACTGCTGGTATTACTTACTAGATGCTTAGAAAAAGAGAAATTAAAAGTAGATGTGCTGTTCTATAATTAACTGAATAAACAATGTAGCATGTGCAAATAGAGTTTTGATTAGCCTTATCCAACTGCAGTTTCCATTACGTATTCTTGGCAATGAAGTAGAAGGAACTAAAAGGAGAAATGTGTGGGTCTATGTGCACACATGAACCTTCCTGTTTACATCTAGGTGGCTGAAAACTGTGAAAACAAACTTAAATTCAGTCCTATCATTGCCATTGGATTAAACCTGTCATGTTTCTGGGAAGTTATAGACCTTTAGGATCTCCAACACTCATAAATTTTCTCCTGATGTTGCATTTTGAAATAATCACCTTGAGAGATAATGGCCATTTGTAAAAAGGTTAGATCATTGTAATCTGTAAGGGCAGAGATTCTGAATTTCCAAAACAGCAATTGTATTTATTTAAGTTGGTGCTAAGTTAAGGAAGCTGAACTCCTGAAAAATCCTAAGTCCCATTTCCACTGGTTTAGTTAAGAAAGATGCCTCAAAGCCCAGTGGCTATTTTCTGTGCAAAATTTTTCAGCTCAACTTTACATTTCAAATCTTCTACTGGCCTCACTGACTTTTGGAGACTTTCTTCTTTTTTAAATGTTTTAAAAGCTTTGTTACTTTTTATAGTCATTTAGCAAATGTTTTCTGGAAATCTTTTCTGGCTTGTAGTATTGCAACTGTATACATCAATTGTATGCAGAATTTATTAAATTTTATAATTACTCCTGTCTTTTGAAGGTTGGGTTTTAGCACCCAGTATCTTTATTTTGTTGTTTGAATTGGTTTTCTGTATGTGTTTGGTCTTTATGAAATCCTAATTTTAATAGTGTATGTAAGTTCTGAATTACTATTTGGATCTCATAAAACATTCTTAATGATTCCTGGAACTGCTTTTCTTCCCTTCACTGTTATCGGTATTCTTTCAAGATGTCCTTGTTTTTATTCAGATCCTGTTTTTTTAAATATGCCCACTTCAGACTGTTTTGCTTCTGTCTTTCCTATAGAGATGGTCACTATGATAAAGTGGATCCAGCCTTCAGTGAACCAGATCCTGTGCAATGTTTGATAGTATACTAAAGAAGTGCTTCTGCTCTTGTAGACTTTCTGATTATCTTCTTCATGGTTCCATCTTAATATGCCTTCTGCTTCCAGAATATCCCTTATTTCCCTTACTATTCAGTACCATGCTTGTTGTCCCCATTTTGATTGTGTAGTGTAGATACAATACTCTTCCTACATAGGCAAAACACTTTTGAGTAAATATTCAGATTTCCACAGAATTCACCTTGCTTCACTTGAGGTTTTTTTCATTAGCACAGCCTGCCTCAGCAACCTTATTTAGTTTGCATCACAGAATAATACTGCTAAGTATTCCCTTGATTACCTTTCCTTCAACTAGCTTTTGAGGAGCCCATTCTAGCAATACCATTGTTTAAAGCTAAATATTCTACTGCAACTCATTCTTTGAAACAAGTGAGGTTTCTTTGTGAAGATTCTTTTTAAGAGCAAACAATCAAAGCAGCACACACTGGGAAAAACAGTAGAAATTATAATTAGTTTCAGTCAGATTTGTTCTCATGAGCTCTCTTCAGTGACCAATAAAAAATTCTGTTGGTGCTATTAAAGTAGAGTTTAATTACAAGCAAGTTTGCTGCCTGGAAGTTCAACAACAGACAGACAACTCCTAATGATAAGGGTCTTACAAAAAGGCTGGAGAGGGACCCTTCATGAGGGCAGGTAGTGACATGACAAAGAGGAATGGCCTTAAACTGAAGGAGGGCAGGTTTAGATTGGAATTTCTTCTTTACTGTGAGAGTGATGAGACACTGGAAGACGTTGCCCAGGAAGGTTGTGGATTTCCCAACCCTGGAGGTGTTTAAGACCAGGCTGGATGAGTTTCTGAGCTACCTGGTCTACCAGAAGGTTCCCTGCCCAGGGGAAGGGGATTGGAACCACAGGATCTTAAAGGTTCCCTCCAACCCAAGCCATTCTATGAGTCTATGATTCTATAAGTGCAATGAAATTCTGGCAGTGGCTAGCTACTCAAGGTGAAGAATCTTCTCCACTAAAGACCTTTCCTTGCACAAAGAATCTGGTTCTTCCTCAGTCCAGTAACCTAAATCACATTGTCTCTTCAGGTTTTACTTTCCTAGCTAAACTTGATTTAGTTGAGCTTCCTGAATAGGTTTCAAATTTGCATAGTCCGGGTAACTTTTCTGTGTGCCACTAACACAGCCTGACACTGAGAATGTTTTGATTTTCTCTACTGTAAAATGAAGTCCTCAGGTCACAAGGAGACAACTGACTAACCATTAAAAATAAAAACATTTAAAATAAACACTGTCTGTAGTAGAATTTTCGACTACCAAATTTCCAATATGGACAAGTTACTTTCAAAATACTTAATGTAAATATTGTTTCAAATGTTACAATTTTATATCCTGCAGTCTGTTGTATACTAATTAAAATGAAGAGGGGAAATGTGGGAGATACATAAAAGTACTGAATTTAGAATGTTAATTCAATAAAATGATTAATCTAATTAATTTAAGTAGTTTGGGTATTAAAAATGGACAATTAAAGAAAATGGGGAATCTTAAACAATCTTTTATTTGTGTTCAAGTGATGTCCTCACTGCAGTCTCATGATTACACCTGGAACTAATAGACAGAATCACAGAGTGTTCTGAGTTGGAAGGGACACACAAGGATCATCAAATCCAACCCTTAAGTGAAACCCACAACTTTGGTATTATTAGCGCTGTGTTCTAACCAGCTGAGCTCATCTCAGGGTCCTCAATTGTTATGAAATTTAACTCCAGATTTAGTATGTAAATATGAGTAGTTTTTGATGAAGCTAATACCAACTAGGTAAAGCAAGACTGAGCATAAACAATTCCAAGTGACCACACCCTCAGAGAACACGCACTCAGGTAAGCCCAGCACAGCTGTGGGGAGCAACAGACTGACACCTTGCTTTACTTTGCCTGAGAGATGACAAAGACTCTCAAAGTCAAAGACAAAGACAAAAGACTGAGAGAGTCCACAAAGAGGACATGAGCACAACAGCAGCAGGTGACAAAGTGTGCAGGGTGCTCAGCTTTTCACAGTGCCTCTGTCTCCATCTGTCCTGCTTGCCCTTATCTTGTGCTGAGATGCAGACAGTCTCCATGGAAACTGGCATCTTCCCCACTGCCAGCACCCTGAGAGCCAAGATCACTGGCTCTGCTGCTGCACAGGTACCACCACAAGGAATGGAAATAAGAAGTGCTTCCTTCCAGTAGTCACTGGGTTGTTTGGTTGTTTTTTTTTCCACAGCCCAATAGCTGTGTAAAGCAAATTCTTAAAATGGAAATACTGAAAATACTGGCAGCTGTTAATTTTTCAGTTTGCATAAGTGTAGCCAGGTACCTCACCTGGCTTTAGGAAGTGGAGGTCAGTGCTTGAGTTAGCAATAGCCTTCCTTCTCCACTTCAATCTACTGTGAAATATTGCATGGCTGGACAAATATCTATTTTCTTCAGAGCAAACCACTTCCACATGTCATCCAGTTGAGTCAACCAGAAGATGATAACCACAGAAACTAAAGTTTTTGCCCAGAAAATGCTAGACATAATTACAGCACAGGGAGGGAAATGGCCTGGGGTTCTTCCCATTGATTTCAAGTGACAAGAAAACATTTAGTGTGACAGTATCAATCAAAGGAAGACAGATGGAGAAAGTCGTTCTTCACACTCTGCTTCCTTGAGTTGAATGTCTAATTTTTTGCATACAGATACTGTTCACCCTGTATCACTTCTTCACAGATCTACCTGTGAAAGCATCCTTTTACAGTAGGCATCCAGAGCTCCTGGAGGGCAGCCTCCAGTAGATTATATGAGTATGGCTCATACTGTTGGATGGCTCCCCTGCAGAAGACCTTGAATAGCAGTGTGTGGGTGCACCGATTTACAATCACAAGACTTTGCACAACATAAAGGTACAATCTTCCAGTACAAAGTATTGCTTTTATAGCAAAATGATCTTGAGATCACACCACAGAGAGCTTTATTATCAAAAAATAAATTCCTCATAGAAAACATACTGTGTATTCATCCTCTTTCCAATGACACTGACTTTCAATAGCTCTACTGATTATAAGCAACCTTCTTTTTTAGCACAATTTCACCTGATGCCTAATTAAAAAAATCCTCCTTTTTCTGTTCAGTATGGGATCCTCTTTTGACTTGCCACGACAGATATTTACTTAATTAATCTAAGCTTACCGTCAAGCTGTGTTTAATTAATACTATAACTGACATTTCTGACTCTAACTGTCTCACATTAAAGCACAAAAGGTCACAACATTCAAGGTCCATATTTTACCATTATGTTTTTTCTTCATAAAAGCCTTTATAATATAACAAGTAAAAGATTTTTTTCTCCAGTGTCTGTAAGCAAAAATTGCAATAGCATATATACTGTGCTGAATTATTTGTGCTGCTGAAAGTTCTACATGGGGAGAAAGAAAACAAGAAATGGAAATGGCAAGAGAAATGAAAACAACAACTAACTAATATTTCTATCTCTGGTTTAAAACATTGGGTTTGCTAGCAAAATAAACATGCATTTCACATAGACAGAAAATCTGGACAATATAATTCCTTCAATTTTTACATTCTCTCTTGAAAATACATTCCTAGCAATGTGATTCTTCATTCATAACATTAAATCAGTTACTCCTTACAATGTCTTAAATATTTACTGTTGTGAAGACAAATTATTTCTATAGAGGTATAATATGAAGATCGTGAAGGACTTACTTTACTGGCAACAGTTTCCCTAAACTTATAATTAGAACAGTGCAATGTTACAAAACATGGTTCAGTCCTGAGAGATGTTCAAAAGACAGAGCAGCATGTGACTGTCTAAAATAGTCTGGTTTTCATCTGGACCATCCTGTTAAGTACTCAGCGCTGGTTCCAGACTGGCCCTTGGCAGTAGTCCTGACACTGCTGGCTCTAGGCATGCGAGGTCATGCCCATAAAACTTGTGTCTCTCCTCATGTGATGAGGCAGGTCCACAGCCTCTCAGACAGGCATCTATTTGACATCCCTAAACATACCCAAAGCTCAGCATCAGTGAATTCAGATAATTGCAAGGCAAATGAACAAAGAGCAGGAGCACAGATTGCAGAAGGATCAAGTTTAGAAAATGAAATGCCAATTGTGCATGGCCAAATGTAAGCTGATATAGCATCTCCATTTCAAGTTTGACAGTAAGGGCACTAATCCCTTTAATTACTAACCATACTGTCCATGAAGCACACTTTACAAGATAGCTATACCCCAGTAACAGAGCTGCATGTACATTTTATCTCTTGGATAAAAAGTATTGTGTAACATTAAAGGAGATCGTGGGACTTGCTAAAGTTCTTTCCTGAAAGCACTGGCTTTTCTCAGGAGATTGAAACCCTGATCCTGTAGAGAGCAAAATGAAACCTCCTGAAGGCTGATGGTTCTTCTGGGCAGTCCTTGCAGGATGGCAGCACCAGCTTGTTTTTCCTCTGTCAAGGTAACCTGCTGTGACCTATATTCAATGCAAATCTCACAGGACCACCCCAGATGCACCATTTCCTCCACTAAGAGTTACTGCCTCCAAGTCAGTCGATGGTACAGAAAGCTTCATCCCCTTGCAAGCAAATTACTTTAATTACTTTCTGTTGTTAACAGTGGCAGCATGAGGTACCTGAGAGCAGATTTATGAGCCATGCCTAGTCAGACTTTGTCTCCAAGTGTAGTACAAGCTCCAGTGGGGCAAAGGAAATGCCAGAACTGCAAGCACAAAAAACATTAGCTCCACTTTGCAAGGGCTCACTTCCTCTGTTCCTTTCCTTCTTCAAATAACTTAGTGGAGATAATTGCTACTTGCAGATGCTCTCTCTTGTAAACTCATTTTCCTACAATATGTAGCATCCTGTTTCTTTCAGTGTTTGCAAAGATGCCTTTCAGTGAGAAAAACCCAACCCTGGTATGTTACTTGCCTCAGAACCAAATGGCATGGAAGAAATACACACTGTAAAAAAATAGCCATGTCAGTGAGCAGTTCCCAATCAATCAAACACAAGCGGTAGGCTTTGCCTGGCAGTGCTAACTACATGGATTTGCTCTCATTAGTCCATGCTATTTTGCTGTTGTTTTCCCACTGTGAGAATTGCTGTATGAATCCACTGTGGATCTTCCAGCTAGAAATAATATACATTGCTATGTGTTTCTTGGAAGGAGCAATCAATTCGTAATTTAGTCACACTGTGTCATTCCAGGGAAGTTATGTGATCTGACACATTGTTTACAGTATAATGATGTAACAGAAATAAACCCAGTTTTATCCCAATCTTGAAAAAAATGATGCTCAACAGTACATGATAGCCACCAGCTATGAAGTAAGGGGTGAGAAAACAGGACAGATATTTGTTCAGAACTTACATTCGAAAACTTTTCCCCTATTTACAATTGACTTTACAGTCCCTTACTGTCATAGACAGAGATTCTTTTTCACTGCAGGTGATTTTGTTGAAGATTTTTAAAGCTACTATCAGATTGAGCTAAACTGTGTTTTCTCTGGCTGGCCTTTCACCTGAGCTCATCAAATAAGAAATAGGAAGCCACAGCAAGACTGAGAAAGAATGAAAGTAGACAAAACTGATTTGGCAGAATATGGCACTGATGTTTTCAAAAATACATTTATTTTCTAGATCTGCTGTAGAAATTATCCTATAGACTGAACTGATGCCAGGGAAAGGTCAGTGTGACCCTTTTTTTGTTGATTCCATTTTCTGGATGAGACATTATCACGCAGCAGCACTAAAACCTGATTCCCTGGCAGCTTTTTCCTGAGTACACTAATACTACTTTTTTAACAAAGTTCAAGGTTAGGTAAGTAGCATGATATCTAATTAAAGGACTATTTGGCTTAGGTTCAGTTTCATATCTGATCCTGTTTTATTTCCTGTTCCTTTGTAGTGCTGTGACACGTGTGGGGTGAGATTGAACTGACATTAAATTTCAGTGTCTGTGTGTGCACTGTGTGTCTGAGCTCTTGCTAGAACAAGTGAAACTCTTGTCAGTAGCTGATGGGAGGCCAGTAAATAGTGCAGACGGTGTCTGTGGAAGGATTTGCTGCATCACCTCCTGGGCTCTGCTCCCTAGATCTCTATGGACTACAGTGAGCAATAAAGCACTGAGCATGCAGGCAAACACTGACCATTAGATACCATGTCTTAATATCAAAATGTAGTCAGTCATCATCATGTCTGTGTGCTCAACAGTGAATGCACAAGTCAGAAATTTCCAGAGGTTCTGACTTTGCTTTAATCAACTGAAACACCTCATGTTCAATTAACTGCCTGGACTCTTCCACAGCCATAGGGAGGGAGTTAATGGATGCAGGGAAGCAATTTGGCATTACAGCACTTCTACTTTAGTGTAGTGAATCACACCTTGGAGGAGCTCATCTCTGTCCATCAACTCTAGAAGGTTTTCCAGACAAGCAGCTTTCACTGCATACTGAAATGACAAGCTACCATGATGAAACTCACCCTGTGTCAGACTCTCTGAAGCAATATACTGACAACAGCCTCAAGAACCTCAGTGCAGCTGGTGGCAGAAACAGTAGTTCAGTGTAAGGAGACCTTTCAAGTCTTCAGATCTTCTGATGTGTCCACGGGCTGTCAGAAATATATCACTGTACTCATTTCTTGTTGGTGGCTGTGTCAGCTCCAGTGGTTAAGGTCATCACTGTGGGGAACCAGCCTCACACAGAGTGGCTGAGTCTGTGAGCAGCACCAAGGCCTCAGTCATTCCCCATCTTTGATTTTGATAGTTAAAACTTCAGGCTGCAGAGGTCAGCCTCTGCATGGTGAACATGGTTGCATCTGAAAGAGAGACATATGAAAGAAATTCACATATTAAAACTGTGATAGGGATTATGACTAATATCTAAGTAGTGCTGACCTTAGTGCACTCTGAAGTCAGATCAGTGGCCATGTTTGTATCAAAAGCATGATTTGAATCTGGTCCCTGCTCCTCTCTGACCCAGGTATCACAGCCAGTAAACAACAAATGGTAGCTTTCATTCTCTACAAGATGCTTCTACTTGCAACTCAAAAGACCTGTTCTGCTATATTCACAAAATTATAGATACATACAACGGCTACTGAGACAAAGGAAATGTGGAAGGTTTCTTCTATCAGTTCTCTCTATACAGATGTTTACACAAGGTAAATTGATAATAGGTCCTTTGTACAGAATACATTTATCAGTACATGACACATAATTTGATGCTTCCCAAATGCTGCAAGCACATATATATATATACGAAGAGAAATTGTACAGCCAGATATGCTAGTTAGATGTATAGTATTTCAACTTTGAGACCTGTGGTTGTGTTAGCTGTATCTACTGCCTGTAAGTAGTCTTTCCTGTTAAGTATATTCATTGCATTTTACTTGAGCCAACATTGCTCAATATTCATTAGCCTAAAAATTAAATGTGAAGAATTAAAATTGGATAATCTCACTATCCTGCCATCTGTTCCTCAACTTGAAAGTAGCAGTGTATCATGCTGTTTTGTTTTTTTTTTCTCTCAAATATTCATTACAGACAACAAACCACATTAGAACCTCAGGCAAACAGGTTTCAAGACAGTGCCCAAAATCAGACTGGTTTATTGCAAAAGCCTTGGAACCATTGTACATTCAGCAAGAGAACAAGAAGCGGTTTTTTTTCTAAATGCAACTGAACCTGTGGCAGAAACTGTCTGCATGATACTGCCAAAACTGATCACCAGAGACTGGAGGCTTTGCTCCTGCCAAAACCCTGGGGGGTTGTGGAGGGAGTCCAGCAGGATCTCTGTGTTTTGGTTTTGTTCCCTAGACACATTGAATACTAGCAAAGCTGTAAAGGTGGTAATTAATGTTCTTCATCAGTCTGCATGGAAGAAAATCTACAGCCTAGTTAGAACTCTCACACTGTTGCTTTGTTAAGACAGTGAAGCCAGTGATTCCTTTTGAACATTTTGTTGGATAAAAGCTTTCATGAAGTTTCATGTAAGAATTCAGTTTAAAATTGAAGATACCCAAATGTGATCTTGGTTGCCTCAGTAAAGAAATGTTGATGTTATACTTTAATAACTTTTAGAACTATCTTCAAACTTTTGAACTTGATGTTAATATTTGGTTTCATATCATATTCCCAGAGACTGGAGAAATGGCTAAGGAAAAGACATATTGCTTTTCTGTAGCAATTATCCAAAGGGATAATTAAAATGCAGGTAAAGTTAAAATACAGATAAAAATTTTCCTATTTAGAAAAGGTAAACCAGGCCATCAGTGTTATATGATACTATCCCTAGAGATCCATTGCCTGGTGTGAAATTCAGCTCTGAATAGAGGGCCAATAACAGTCTAATTTTAGTGCAGAAGTATTTTTTTTCCAAGAGTGAATCAAGGCTAAAGGGGCATAAAGGTCATCTCTGTATTCTCCTTTTTGAGTTGTCATAGCTGCAGATTTGATTACTGTTGTAGAGGATCACCTCTGATAAAGGATCACCTTTGGTAATTGTAGCAAAGGATCAGCTTTGCTGAGGGCAAATTTCATCTTAGTGTGGCGTCTTGAGTCCTTCTTCCAGTGATACAAAAAGGTACAAGATGACTGTCAGGAAAGGTTACTGACCCCTATTAAAACAAATACACTGTCTGCGTACTTGGAATTCCCAGTAACTTTTGTGACTTTTTCTGTGGTTTCTGTTACAGCAGGATCCACTTTTTGATCTCTGCAAAATCTTCTTCGGAGCTCTAAATCCTTAGTATCATGATGACCACATAAGATTTACAGCAGTGAAACCATGATGGACCAATCTCAATTACCGGAAAGCACCTGGGAAAGAAAGGTTAATAGGAACAGCCAAGGGAAAGCATATGTGACACTGAGCAGTTATAAAATATTGTTTCAGTGGTTTATACTACAGACAATCTGTGCCTGGGTTTGCTGTTGATGTCTGCCTTTGCCTATCCATCCCTACAAAGGCAGTATATTCTTGTGTGGCCAGTAATTACTGATTACATTTCATGTACAGATTCATCATCTCCCGTCCTCCAAAGAAACCTATTAATAATGTGTTCTTATATTATTTTCTGATGGTCACAAGAGATTTTGGGCCATACTACAGATTTCCTTTAAAGCTCTGTAGTAGTTTAAAGTAATTTTAAATCATGTCTGATTGATACTTAAATAATAGTGCAAAGATTTAGAACAGACATTGGTGTTTTAAAGAAGTTCAGTAGAAGTCTGCTCCATTAAATGATTTACAAGGAGAATAAAAGGTCAAGGAATTTGTTCTTATTGCATCCCTGTAGTCTGAAAGTCTTTTACACTCTGAAGTCTCAGGCAACTTAGAACAAAACCAAACCAAACTGCACAGCAGTTAATTGCACCTCAAGGCAGTTTTTTAAAGGTTACAGCTGGAGCTGGACAGGAACTGGAAGATCTGATGAGGTTTCCACTCCTGCCCATGCACCATGGGGATCGCAAGTGCTGGAGCTGAACTTTGCAAGTGGAACTGCAAACTATTGTGCTTGTTATTCGTTAGAGAACCATAACAGCAGGAAGAAATCTCCAGGGTAGGAAAGGGGTCCAAATAAACTTTGTCACTGGTACATTTCAAATTCTGGGCTAAGGCACGTCAGTAATCACTGTGTATTCTGATCTGCTTCTAAAACAAGACAGGAAAGCTTATTTGAGGGACTACAAATTACTTGAAACATACATTGTGTTCTAACAACTTTTGTAACCTCATGTGAGGTGGTCAGCCTAGACACCACCAGTCACTTCTTGAGGTGAGATTCTGAGTAGTGCCATAAGACAGATGTCCTTTGTGAGATAATGGGTCATTTAACATTGTAGTTTATAGTCTGTGGTGTGCAGGGTGCTATTTATATGTGTGCACGTCTGAGTGTCCATGTCTGCCCTCCGTGAGGAATTTTGACTCCTTGGGAGTCTCACTTGTTCCAAGCAAGAACAGCAGCAGATGCCAGAAGCAGTTATCCCAGTTATCAGCTACCCTGCTCACCCCTCTCCTAGACATTGCCACCTTCACAGAAGAAATGTTTGAGAGGATTTTGAACCCACCTTGAGCCACCACGTTTTTATCTCCCTTCTTTAGCATAGCTGAGACGTCACAGTGTGCTCGGCTGTAAACACAGTTGTACAGGAATTGCACAGGTACAGCCATGTGGTTTGTTCAGGTGTACCTTCAAGGGAAACTAAAATCTGAAGAAAAGAGAACAGCAGAAATGCAACAAGGGAAAGTACATGTGAGCTGCTGCATTAGCGGCCTGGCAAAGATTTGTTCATCTGACACCCTGAAACCTTTGCTGTGTGAGGGTTTTATGACACCATCACAAACATCAGGCATTTGGCCCACATATTTCTGCCACACCACCCTAAACATATAATATACAGTATAAATAAACAACAATAATAATAATAAATGTATAAATATACAGCCACCCTAAAGTTCTATGTCCAAGGACTTTCTGAGCTCTTGACTGTAAAGGAGCAAAAAATGGTTACAGAATCTCACAAATTAGTTTCCCCACACCTCTTGGTATTTAAGATTTTCTCACTAAAATGTCCAATTCAACATTTCTTGCTGGTACCTTTCAGCTGTGTTCAGGTTTGATATTGCCAGGCTGGCCCCAAAGGTTCCTGCTACAGCCTTCTCAAATCACTTGCCAAACAAGATGAACAGCTGGGTGGAGAACCTGCAGAGCTGTGGAAAGCTAATCAATGTCTGCCTCATTCCCAAATGCTTTATGTGCTTTCACAGGTAGTGTGAAAATCAATATCTAAACAGGAGACCATTGAAACACATTGTCATGCCCTTCTGAGCTATTGTTTTGGTTTGCAGATGGCTTTTGCTTCCCATCCTCTTTATGGCAAAGCAAGCCATGTGCTGTCAGTTTCTGCCCAGATGACATGATGCATCACGTTTCTTGTAGGCTCCTATCACTAAATCTAGAGAAAGCAAGCATCAAAATAATACCAAAATCCAGGGGAGGGTGTGATAAATGAAGAGATACCAGCCTTGGTAGTTTAGGAAAGATCCCTGGATTTTAGAGGCAGGGAATTAGAAGAAAATGACTGACAATGAAATTCTTCTTACTTAACTTTAGTCCTTCTAGAAGCATTTGGTCTAAACTAGCTATTTGGGACGGAGCCTCAGTTAATAGAGAGACACACCTCCGCAAAATGTGATCTGTGCCTTCATCAGGACATGTCTCAGTCAGGAGAGGTGAATTTATCTGTTGAACATACCCAACCTTCCATATGGACACAGGTGTCTCTGACAGGCTGCCAAACTTCTACCAGGACCCCCAACTAAGAGAAGAGCATGTACAGACTGACTCAGCGTAGTAAGTCTCTAAAGATGTAGGATCTTAAGCTTAATTTCCAAGGATAGTTTAGATAACAAACAGCATCATAGTATTGCAAATCAAGGAACTAACGTTCCAATACAACTGCTGCCTCTGAAGGTGGGATCCAAGGTCCTAAACTGCTTGTTCCTTTGGGAAATCACAGCTACTTCTGAAAGACTTTGAAATTATTGACCCTTGCAGTATACTGCAGCAGCTTCAAACAATATGTTAAATATTCTGATAATCTGAGAAGCTAACTGAAGGGTGATGTTTTATTTTAACTTGAACTCCAGCAAGGAATATATATCCTCATCAAAACAGTTTCATAAATTACAGGTAAACCTCTCAGTAGAGAATCAAGTTGTTCTTAATAATTCAGTTTTTGATTGAATAGAATGCCTTTTGAAAAGGTAATGCTGTATATTGTGAAGCACTTTTCCCCCCTTGCAAGCTGTGGAATAGGATGGTACTCTTAGCTCCTCCGCTTCTCCACAAGAGGAGCCCTGTGCACTAAAGCACTAATTTTTGAACAGTGCAAATCTGTATGCAAGTCCGTGAAGTCAGACCCTGACTGAGGTTTGTGCAGCCCATTTCAGAAGTTTTCTGCCTCTGAAGACATAGTAGAAATGTTTTCAACAAAGGTTGTACCTAATCTTACATCCTGTACAGACAAGGCTAATGTATGCTATAGTTACATTAACCCTAGAAAGAAAGGTTTGAAAGCACTTGATTGCTACGAGTTGTTGTCAGGTTTATGGATCTCAAGGTTTGCCAAGATGTTTGCGGTTTGTGTTTTAATTTAGCAGTACTGAACAGTAAGTGCTTTCAGCAGCTGTTTACTGTGAAAACACATCTAGAGAAGTACCCATAGACTCAAGAAGAAGGCTCCAAAAAGAAAAATTTGGCTATTACAGACACAGGAAAGTAGTAAGTTTTCTGGAGGAAGACTATTAAGACCCTTTGCATTTGCTATATTTTTGCTTTCTCCTGCTTAAAATGTTGTTGTTTTGGTTTGGGTTTTTTTCTCACTTAGGAAATGGATTGAGCAGTTCTGGTTTGAGTCACAATCCTTTTTCTCTTCCTTTTTTTTCATAGAACAGTCTATTCAGTGTTACCATGGAAATGATTTCATCTTTCCAATAGTAGGATTCCAGCCCTGCAATCTTGGTTTTGTCAATATAGTGTCCAACTCCTAACATCCCTACTTTATTAATGTCACTGTTAGATGAGACTGTTTACCTATATCAAGCAAAAAAATCTTTAAAACAGTTTAACCAACCAAAGAAGCTGGAACTCCATCATTTCATAGCTTTTTGCTGCAAAAAAAAAGACTCACGGTTGTGACCCTCGCTATTTATTCAGCCTCCTCAAAAGGCCTTGTCTTCTCTGTCAATTCTGTCTCCCTGAGAACAGGTAATGAACAGACACTGGTGTAACATAAGCTTTCCCACTGTTGGTTTGGTTTTTTTTTTTTTCTTTCTTTTCCTAACTTTATGTTTCTTTTTGTACTTCCCTGATGTTTTTTTGGGAGAGAACAGACATTCTGGGGTTTGAATTCCTACCTTTATACTGCTGTTGCTGACAGACTTGTCAGGGAAAAGACATACTCTAATCCTTCTTTCCTCTCAAAAAGGGTTTTTCTGTTTCATAAGGCAGATGAAGGGGCACACAGAACATCCTCAAACCAGCTGATGGAGAGCAGGAGCAGCATAGGTACACACACAGACACAAACAATCAGTGCTGCATGAAAGAGGCATCATTTCCTCACAATTTGCTATGCTTCAGTTGTGACTCCTTTGCAAAACACAAGCTGCAGACACCCTACTTGTGCAAAAAATAAATCAGTTTCTCCTTTAATGATTTTAAGTGTCTATTTGGGAGTACGTGAAGAGTAATTTAAAGTTCAATCTGATTTTGTTTGTTTGCTTGCAAGGATTGTATGTCCAACAGCAAAATAGGAGTTTTCTTTTTAAAGCTTAATAAACTTCAAGTGTTTTGATGAAAATTATCTGCCCTGTCTTTGTTTGCCCCAGACAGAAGCCTCTTGAGCTTCTCCAGCACAAGGCAATAGTGCACAGCAGTCTGGTCAGCTGTGGTGCCAGTACTCCATTTGAAGTCACATCTTGAAGCTGACTCAACACTTCCTTAAGTTTCTGGCCCAGCTTCTTCAATATTCTGGTGTGTTTTGTTCAACGTTCAACTGCTGAATGCAGTACATCCACCTTTCATTAAAAATCCCTTCATTGCCCTTCCTTCTGAACACAAAGGCATAGTATGAGATGAAATGGCTTCAAGTTGCACTGAGGGAGATTTATATTGGATATTTGAAAAGCTTCCTTCAGGGAAAGACTTGTCGAATATTGGAACAGGCTGCCCAGGGAAGTGGCAGAGTCACTATCCTTGGAGGTATTTAAAAGAAATGTAGATGTGGTGCTTAGGGACACAGTTTGGTGGTGGACTTGACAGTACTGGGTTAATGACTGGACTCTTACAGGTCTTTTCCAACCTAAATGATCTCATGATCCTATGATTCTAAAAATTTCTTGTAAGAGTGGCCTCTTCAGAGAGGGATAAATTACATCATTGATTGAAGACTTAAAATTAGAAAGGCAGAGTGTGAATGAATCTGTCCTTTTAATATTTTGGGGCTCTCTGTACATGGCATGTCATAATATTATATTAATTTTTCAGATGTCTTGTTGCCTTCTCTGGTAAAAAATAGATAGTGAGAGAAGAGGGAAAACCATCAAAGATAAAAAATGTCTGTACAAAAAGACTATCTGTTCCAAGATGCTGCACATTTTGATTATGTCATTCCCATTTTATTCAGGCTCAGTGTTAAGTGACTGGTGGAACACAATGTGGTGGTGTGCTGAGTTCTTGCTTGACAGCTTCTGGCAGTGGCAATGATCAGGATATGACAAATAGAGCTGATATCTTCAGTAGTAATAACGGTGACCCTGATACTTCCTGTTGTATTTTCAGCTGCTTAAAATTTTGCAGACTGCTAAAGGTTTGGGTGGAAATTTTCCATGCTGTCCTTGTGCTTCTGAACGACCTTTTTCTTCCTTTAAGTTTCACTTGACAGAGTCTGGCTATTTCTGACAGAGAAGCTTCCTGTTTGGTGCTTATTGAACAACAGAAAACAAACCTGGGAAGAGTGGATGATAGATGAGCTTGAGTGTGCTGCCATTCAGTGGGACCTGGACAGCATGGAGAAATGGACTGATAGAAATCTTATGAAGTTCAGTAAAAGGAAATGCAAAGTCCTGCATGAAGGCAGGAGTAGCACCAGGCACCAGAACATGCTGAGCAATGGCTGGCTGGAAAGCAGCTCTGAAAGAAGGACCTGAGGGTCATGGTGGACAAACAACTGACCATGAGCCCATAATGTGCCCCTGCAACAAAGACAGCCAACATCATTCTGGGCTGCATTAGCAGGTGCATTACCAGCAGGTGTGTGTGTGGGTGGGTGGAGTGACTCTTCTTCTCTGTTCAGCACTGGTAAGAGATATCTGGAGTGCCATGCCTAGTCCTGGCACTCCAGAAAGCGTGGACATGGACTTGAGAAGAGACATGGACATACCAAAGTAAGTCCAAAGAAAGGCCACTAGTATGACTAAGGGAGTATCTTTCATACAAGAATAGGCTGAGAAAGCCATGACTATTCAACTGGAAAAAGAGAAGGTTCAGGGTAGATCTCCTCCATGTGTACACATATCTCATTGGAGTGAATGAAGAAGATGGAGTCAAGCTATTCTTACTAGTGCCCACTGACAAGACAACAAGCCGATGGACACAAAATGGAAACATGAAGCTCCATCTCAACACATGAAAACATTTATTTACTGTGAAAGATGATGTGCAGGCTCCATTCATGAAGATATTCCAAATGCAGGTGGATATAGTTCTAGGCAAACTTCTCTAGCTGATTCTGCTTGAGTGTGGGTTTTGAATGAGTCTTGAAAGGCCCCTTCCAACCCCACTAAGCCTGTGACACTGTGAATGTAGAAATCTTGCCAGTGGTTAACAGATAATTTCTAGCTCAATAGGAGGAGTCTCCTGCAGTCAGTTGTCTTTCCGTTTTCAGTAGAAACTTTCTAAACTCACAATATGTTACATTTTCTAGGGATCAATAGAGCATGACTGGAATTCGATTAATAGACAAATCCTTCAGGCATCTTCTGGAAGGAGCAAAGGCCACCTCTGGGCTGCAAGACACTGGATACAATTTACCCTGCCCTTCATTGGCTGCTTGTGGCACTGTGGTACAAAGCTCAAACAAAGAGAACCACCCTCTTCAAGCTTTCAAGGCTCTATTGGCTGGCACTCCAGATGGGAAGAAGACTGAGAAGCCTAACTTGGCTACGCAAAGTGATGTATCTGTTTATGCTGGTTTTGGCTGGAATAGAGTTAATTTTCTTCACAGTGACTGGTACAGGGCTGTGTTTTGTATTTCGGTTGCACACAGGGTTGTTTATAATATAGAGATGTTTTCGTCATTGCTGAGCAGTGCTTACAAGAGCCAAGGCCTTTTCTGCTTTTTGTACTGCCACACTGGCAAGGAGACTGGGGGTTCATGGGAAGCTGGGAGGAGACACAGCTGGGACAGGTGACCCAAACTGACCAAAGGGACATTCCATACCATATGATGTCATGCTCAGTATATAAAACTGGGGGAAGAAGAAGGAAGGGGACTTTTGGAGTGACAGCGTTTGTCTTCCCAAGTACCCGTTACATGTGATGGGACACTGCTCTCCTGGGAATGGCTGAACATCTGCCTGACCATGGGAAAGAGTGAATTAATTCCTTATTTTTCTTCATTTGTGTGCACAGCTTTTACTTTCCTTATTAAACTGTTTTTATCTCAACCCACAAGTTTTTCAGCTTTTATCCTTCCAATTGTCTCCCTGCTGGTGAAGAAGTGAGCGAGCCAACAGTGTGGTATCTTTGTCTCCATCTGGGGTTAAACCATGACACTTGCACAGGGAAAAGACTGTAAAAGACAGAGAATGAAAAGGAAAACATCCAGTGCAGAGGAATTAGAGTAACAAGGCTGTAGCCTAGGCGTGTTTGGGGGGCATGGAACAGACTGCACCCAGTTGCAGATATACAAGACCAAGGGACAAGGTCACGTAAAACTTGAGCTGCAGCACTTTGTGAACATAATATGATTTAACAACTAATTACTGTAGTTTTGAATTTTATGCATATGAATTGTAAAGTTTAGTTTTGAAGTTAATGCATATCTTCCCCCATTCCTGATGTATACAAGTGAATTATCCTCACCAGGCTCATCAGATGAACCCACTTAAGATGCTTTGAAAAATACAATCTTGATATATAAAGTGCTATAGGATCTTTTGAAATAAAATTCTCTAGAGTATCTCATTCATCTCCTCTTCCTTAGTTTGTGGAAGTACTTAGTCTTTATGTAATATTCAGCCCTAATTACAGAGTGTAAGACTTTTTTTCTGTCTAAAGAACTAGTTATGAAAGAAGGCTAGGTTTGGGTTTTCTGCTTTTATGCACAGCAAACATGCAATTTTGCTACCGGTAGCAACAACCAGCTTGGAAAATGATTAGGTTTTTAAATGACTGGGCTGAAAAAAGCATAAACAGGAAGATGTGGGTTGTTTCTGGGGTTAAAGTGATTGCACTAGAAGGAATTCAGGGAAGGGACAGCATAAGTGAGACTCCTACATGAATTTCCATGTGGATTCTATTAAGTCAGAGGAATTCCTCTAAATTTATGAAATTTGCAAAATTTTAATTGTGTGTAAAATTTAGCACTTGCTGTTTTTCAGAGCTAGAGTTGGATTTTATCCAACTAAATGATAACTCTTACAATTTTGAAAGGTTAATTACAATGTTGAGCAATATTTTAATTTATTCGAATTCATCTCATCTGGATTCATTTGCCTAATAGTTTTGCATAACTTTATATTCATTACAGTCCATTAAGGTAAAACCTTTTAACAAATACTCATTTGTAGCCCCTTTCACCACTTTCCACTTGAACCTCATTCTTTTTCAAATGTCAAACTCTTCAAAATCTTGTCATGAAAGGTCACATTTCTATGAAAATCATATACAACATTTCAGCTCTGGCATGGAATGACAAATTATATAGAAGCCTTATTCCTTTCAGGAGGAATCTCTGAGAGAACTTCAATGGTTCTTTTACTTTTTACTTAAAGTTACAGTTTTCCCATCAGTTTTTAGCACTATGTCGTTCACAAGCTGATGTGTCTCCTGACCAGTTTTCATTGAAGATTATTTGACATGACCAAATAATGGCCCAGAAAGAATGTAAAGACATTTCTTGTGCTTTGGCACTGTGCAGAGGAGACCCACCGGTCTCACCTGTGCCCATCCATGAGTAGTGTTAACACAGAGAGTACAGAATGGTTGACAAGCATGTAAGCTTGGACTGCGTTGCACTAACTTTCGTAAATGCTGTGACAAATCAAATATTTTAATTTTTTATTTATTATTTGTACTGTGGTACTGCTTCTCGGAGTGAGCTTGTACTCTGCAAATACACAGTAAAAACTTACTCCTTTCGTTAAGTGCCTTCTAACTTTAGGAAAAAAACAACAGCAACAGGTTACAAGATACAGACACATGGAAAGTAAGAAATAACTGGTTAAAGTAACTTAGAAAAAAATATTGTGGAAGTTATATGTTTGGAATTTGTTTATAGGCACCATATAAGATTGTGCATGCACCTATTTGAAATTGTCCATTAACTTGGGGCTGAAATAGCCATTTAGGGAAGCTGCTAATAATAGCTCTCAAGTGATAAAGATAATTTTTAATGTCCAAGTAAAAATGGAATAGGAATGTTTACTGAGTTAGCTGATATTTCACAAATAAACATGTGAGAAATATAAAAAAAAGAAAGTCACTTGTTATTGCACGGTGACTTATGCTGTTCTTAGTTGTGCTTTTTTACATGCATTTTTAAGAGTCTCAGTAGAGGGACTTTTCTGCTTTTATTCTTGCATCATCCTTGTGGCCCTGCACCTGGAAAACCTAATAGTGCTGTCAGGGTAAGTTCTCATGGGAAGCAACTACCACTTGGCACCTCTTTGTCCTCAGTCCTTGCCCCTGTTTTGTAGATCTTAGCTCATATTGGAGAAAATTAAACACTGAAGAACAAAGTATAGAGCAGCAATTTAAATAATCAAACAATATTATCCAACAATTTATGTGCACACTAACCAGTATGCAAAATTTCCACCCTATTGGTATACTCCACTGACAGCTAATAGCACCATAAGTGGAAACAGTGGCTTGCAATGAAAAGTATTGTGTTTGGAAAAAAAACATGACAAAAGGCATTAGTACCCTTGTTATCTTCCTCCCTCCTACCTATTGCACTGGACAGGCACTGTGTCCCCAGAGGAGAACAGTTTCCTGAGACTCTATCTCTGCTCTTCCTGGGTGGACACAGGGAAGACATTTTCCTCTTACGTTCCCTCTTTCTCTCCCTCTCCCTCTCCCTCCCTGCTTATAGTTTTTGTTTTCCTCCAGAGGTAACTTGCACTGTTGGAGCAGACATATGTCATCAGCTACAGATCCCACTAATATGTGTCTCTGCAATTTGATCCTGTCTCACTATTCTTTGTGCAACACCACCATTTTCTCAGCTTTATTGTCTACTTTTAGAAATTCTGGGCTTTATATGTGAGTTTTTAGTAAGGCTGATTACCTGACTGAAGTGCCTGTAATGTACACTCTACTTTCATACCCTCTATATTTGAATCAACCAAATCAGTTTCTATTTTTTCTATCTGATTTGTGGTGATCCATTAAAATTGTCTCCCTTCAATGACTTGGAAAAAACTTTACCCTCACTTCTGGAAGATGCTGCCAATATCTGAACAGCATCAAAGTATGACGGTTGCAATTTATTTATCAGCACATTAGGTTTTAACCACAGCATGCCCTCTCATCACTCAAGAAACAATTGCAGTCTAGACTCTTATATCTATATAATTTCTATGAATAATATGTATAAGTGAATTTAGTCCATCACTTGCTATTATTCTGCCACATGAATGTCAAAACAAAGGAGCTCTAAAGCAAATAAAAAGAAGAAAAATTATAGTCATAAGGTAAACAGTTCCAAGAGAAAAAGACAATCACAGGTGGACTGTTCACTGGAAACCCTTTTTTTACCAGAGAGTAGGAAAGTAATATTGCTTGTCAAGACCTCATACAGAAAGAATATTAAAGAGCTAAGGGACTTCTCCTGAAGGACAGATAAGAGAATCAGCCTATTGGCCTGTGTGGGAAGAAGAGACTGATAGAGATGTAGGCTGTAAAGGATGGCCTAGGCAGTTGCATCAGTCCCCACCTTCAGTTTAAGAAGTTTTCAGCACAAAACTGATAGACCTTTCACTACGCTATTTCACACTGCTACTTACCTTTGACTGAGCAAATAAGAATTGTTTGAAGAAACTGTCCTGAATCATTCTACATGACTGAAAACGAAGGTAACACATTCATCTTTCCCCAGTAGTCAAATTACAGGATTCTGCCTTCAGGCAGGTGAAGGAAATGAAGGAAATGAAGCCAATCACTGGGAAAATGGTCATGACATGTGAGATGTAGCTCACACTGTACCTGGGATAAAACCTTATTCAGAAATGTCTGAGCAACTAGGTAGGCATGTTTCTATTGCAGCAACTGAGGATACGTCATGGCATCGCTATGGTTATTGAGATAACCTTATTGCCATACTACTTCCTATCCTGCAGTCCGTTCACTCTCGTCAAACCCACATGAAGTGGAGCTATGGGTTCATTTATCCTGTATTATTGGCCAAATAAGAATCAAGGCTCCCAGGAAAATAAACAGGGAGAGCTGCAAACCTCTAGGACATGCTGACAGGTAAGAAGCTGATGGACAAAGTTTATTTGTCTTCTAATATGATTTGCATAGTCTCCAGAGCTTGCTCCAGCCTGAGAAGGAAAAACATATTTTTCAGTATTTTTGTCCTTTAGGAAAAAGCAATCATAGAATATTGCAATAAACGAAGTTTGAACAGGCCTCCAGAGATCATTTCAACTAAGCGATTTTGAAGAGCTTCAAAGATGGAAAATCCATCTTTAGATCCTAAAGCTTTTCATAACTGCATCACCTTTTGTTTGCTTCATTTTCTCAGTTGACCATAAAAAAAGTGGAAAGAATTTCTCTCTAGAAGTTCTTCATAGCTCAGTACTGGCCAGTGAGTGTTGTACACTGTCAAAAAACTTTAGTTTTTGAAAGCACTGAATTTGAAGAAATAGTCATAGTGGTGTTAGAGAAGCAAAAACACATGTACATTCATAAAAACGTGTGAAATTTTCCATTTACCAAAGTATTCCTGGAGGTTCTGTAGGCAAGAAAAAGTTTCAATTTTCAGAAACAAGAGACAAAGAACAATCTGAGCTGTTGGAAAAATCTTGGTGACTTCAAACATCAACACAAAACTTGTCTGCATAATGTAAAATTATATACAGGAATATATTAAAAAAAACCAAACCATGAAACTGTAAGACACTGTTCTATATCTCTAATTAATCTCTCTTGATGTCTTCACTTCCTTATTTTTATTATTTTTCTTGTTAATTTTAAAGATATAAATAATAACTTGTAAAATAATTTTTTCTACTGGAAAAAGTAATTATAAATTTTCAGAAAGATTTTAAAACTCTGAAATTCATCCTTTTGAACCTAAATTCAGAGAATAACATCAATGTAGGATTTTCCTTAATATGCTCTTCATCTTCAGATGTTTGTTTTGTTTGTGCTATCTGTGAAACAAGTCATAAATTAAAAATATCTCAGACTTTTAAGGCAAGGAGCTTTAATCAGAAAAAAAATAAACTGTAAATAATATTCGGTTTTCCTCTAACAACCATTTAGCTTATTAGTTTGAATATTTTTAGTCTGCTGCATTTTACAGTGTGCTGCCAATGATATGTAGAAACTATTTCAAGGTCGTTGTTTGTGATTGACATTATCACTGTCTTTCTTTGGATTATTAGATTTTTTGTGAGCAGGAAATCCTGATGCTGTCAAGTCAAGTACCTACAGAATTTCTAGAGACTTATACTGCCATCCTCCTTAGGCAGAAAGTAAATTGTTCTTTCAATGTTGCATAATCTGATCGACATACCTACATTGAAGGGGTTCCTTTCTACTGAGACAATATACCCCTTCCCCCTGTCATATTTAATAAATTCCACAAAGTTGCATTACAGAAATCTGCAAGCACTGTGAAATTAAGAATATGGCAAAAGGCAACCATGGTTGGCCACTCCTCATAATGAAGGATAGAGTTTAAATTAATTATGATGATGGTGATATATTTCCATGCTGGCATAAAAGTTATTGCAACCTCTTCCTGTGTTTTTAAATGGACACACTCTGAAATAGATATTTCAATGAAGCCATTTCCTTTCTGGTTAATTTGAACTCTTTTATTTTGTAAAGCTGAGATATGTATTTCACAATACACTACTAAGAAAAAGGATACACGTGCCCTTTTTAATTGTTATTTTTTATTGAAAAAGAAGAGTCCTTTTCCTCTACTTTTATGTCCCAAAGTGTAGAGATTTGTGTTTCAAGCACTTTTAGCAGAATCAAGTGGTCAGTTTTCAAGTTCTTTTCCAGGTATTCCTGAACGAATAGAAGTCTGGCAGCCTGGGATTTGAAATCCACTTCTCTGAATTAGGTGCCTCAGCTCCTGAAGTATTGTATAGGATAAATGAATTTATCTGTAAGAATCTGGAATAAAGAGTTGCCAAAGCTGAATGCATGTTATGGTAGGGATTTTTCCATTATAGAGGGCTGAGTGGTTGAAATTTAGATGCTGGGTGAAGGAAAATCTCCATGATTACTGAATATCACTTGGCTTTCAATGTAAAAAGCAGGAGCAAGGAAAAGCCTTACCAAAACTGTAACTCTCTGAAAGGAAGAATAACATGAGAAACTGAAAAGAGCATTTTATCCCGAATCACAGACAATCAGTTCCAGAACAAAGGAAAGTCAGAGGAGATACAGAAGACCTCAAGACAGCGATTAACCCTGACATAGTGGTTTTAAAATCATTACAGAAAATTGCACTCCCAAAATAGTAAGTAACTTTTCTATTACTTCCCTCGACAAGGCAGCAAAGCATTGCTAGGAAAAGAGCAGAAACATACTGCTGGGGTATGAGGCAGTAAGCATGCTTGGAGCTGGGTGGGAAGGACTGTGGCGTGATTGACAAAGAAAATATCTCCATTGGCAAGTAGTGCAGCCCAACATATGTGGACAGGTTGAGGGCAACACTTTGTATGAACATGGCATGTGTTTCATTGGGGTCTCTAACTTGTTCCCCTGGGGCCCCATTAGCCACTGTAGTGAAATAGGTGCACACCAAAATTCATCTTCCCTTCTGGTTTTAGCAAGAGGAAATCCAGTTTCTGTCTTCCATAAATGCTCTGTGATGTGAAACAAAACATGGGAAGTGTGAGAGTGGGGATTCATTTAAAATACCTAACCTTCATCAGAACTAAAATGCTGGTGTAGACACACCTAGAGTCCACCTGCACACAAGTAGATAAGAGATTGTGATTATCAATGTCTGGGCAGGAATCTGCTGCAAAATCTGCACTGCATTCTTGCTTTGCATCTGTTGGCCTGGCATGGAAGAAGTTCTCAGCAAGGAAAATGCCAGCACCATTTTTCCTTTCTGCCATTGGAAGATAAAAAAGGTCTTTTCAGGGCTGCAAAACTATTTGAACCGGTCAAGCTCAGAGCAAATACACAGTTTGGGTGCTATTTATTTGGAGCCTAGGTGTGGGGATGACTGTCTGCTCCAGATTGTTTTTCATGTTGGTTGTCAGTGTATGAATTGGTGGTTAGTGTGCAAACTGACACATGGCTCTTCAAAGTCAGAGAAAAATATTTTTTTTCAATAGGCCACTGATTAGATGCGGCTGAGTCAGAAGGGTATGAGTCACCACTCAAATGACAAGTGTAAATTTAGAGCCGAGGGGAAGGGAGGAGGCTTTTAAAAGCAAACACATTGTTTGAAGCTGAAGAAATCGAAGGCAGGCCTTCGCCACAGGATTTTGCTGGCATACCTGTATTGTCTAGAGGTGTAAGAAAATCCCCCACAGAGCTGACACTGGTCTATTGGCAAAATCCGTAGTGAAGACACAGGGAGGCTTAAAGAAGAGTGTTTGTCACAAAGCTGTTGCTGTGCAGGGAAAGGGTATAGCTATGCTGACAAAAAGAAAAACGTCTTGTGGAAAGATTTTGTTGTATGTGTTGTGGTGCTTCTGTCTCAATAGGCCTCTCAGAAAGTGGGAATCCCAATGTATAGCTTCAAGATCCTGAATAGATTTAGGCATGAGCTAGTGCTCAGCTACACTGGTGTGTTTGAAAATGGAAGGATACACATGCTAGGGAACATTGTAATCCCAGAGTGTTTAGTAAAGAGCATGGTTTAGACTGATGGTTTGTAGCTCAGTATCTCAGTTTCCCCAAATATTGCTGTAGGTGCCCACACTGTCTAACACCATTTCAAGAACATGGGAGAAAAATGATCTAGATAAAAGTGTGAAAAGGTGGCTTTGCAGCAAAATATTCCAGAGTAAATATTAGTAGATCACACCAAATTGGCACAACATTCCAAGTGAGATCTAACAGGGCACTCACCCAAGTGCCAATGAATATTTTGATGAATGGACAGGCTGATGAAACAGAATCTCTTACAATGTGTAGACCTCAATGAACAAAGCAGACTAAACACCACTTACAATGGGATTAGAATGCAAGGTAATTATTTGTAACTGGAAAAAAAAAATGTTTGAAACCAATAGCAACAGAAAACACCCCCAAACTAAAAATCATTGAACAGCAAATACCAACCCGGGAAAAGAAAAAGAAAATTACACAAATATATATATGGGGGGGGGGAGAAAAAAACGACCAAAAAAAGACAGATGAGTGAAACAGTACCTTAGAGTATTAAAGTTTGTTATGGATCCTAAACTGTATGATAGGACTACAATGTAAGGTTGTTACAAACAAAGCAAATCACCAAAGCAAATGGACAGAACTGTCTTCTGCAGAGCTTATGAAGCAATTAATCTTTTTGTTTCCATATAGCTTCAGGCACTAAACTTTACGAGAGATGCAGCCACACTAAGAATAACAGGAATGTTGAGAGATTTAGAAAATGTGATCTATCCATCAATGCAGAGGTAATTCAGTTTATTTTTGGAATAAAAAAGAAGAATGGCAAAACATGATAAAAATTCCAATATTGAAAATACAGTGAAAGGATAGTGATATGTGACTTTTCATTTCCAGGAAGTGAAAGAAAATAATAGTAATTAATTTTCTGTAGGACAAGATATAGTTATTATGGACTGTGTTCCTAACCACAGAGATCAATAAGCATCAATAAACTACTTAAATTGTGGCATCTTCATTACTGGAGGTTTTAAAGGTAACCTCAGGAAACCTTTGCCAGTGAGAGTATCAGTGGTTTTAGCTCTCCTGAGAACAGGGACAAGGATTGGCTGTCCTGTGAAAGTAATTTCCAACTCTGCTACAAAGAAAATTGACCTGACTCTTCACAGAGGCAAGCAGCAAAAGCAATTAGATGCAAGAAAATATTTTCTCCATGTAAGTAGTTCAATGCTGGAACAGGTTGTCCAGAGAGGCTGTAGAATCTCCAAGTTTGGAAGTATTCAACTTCAGTTCTGCTGGACAAGGCCCTTGCTGCTGCTTTAAGCAGGTGGTCAAACAAATGGCTTGAGAGGTCCCATCCAATCTCTAGCATAGAATAGAACCATGGGATTCTATGATCCCAGGACTCTACTGTTAAAACTTATACATGGAAGGGGAGTGCCATATTACCCTGGGTATAAAATGTGGCTTTTAATCCAGAGAAGGAAGACTGAAAGTTGCCTATATTAATATTAGCAACATATTATCTGCAAGCTGTCTAGAATCTCTTCTATAAAATAAAATAAGCTTTTTTTCCATAATTATCTTCAATTTACATGAACAAAACACAATGTGTATTAAAATACTTTTTAACTCCCCACCCATTCCCACCCCTTTCTCTTTAGGTAACCAAATTCATTCATATTTTTAATCAGCAAAGAACACAGAAAAGAGCATTATCAAAAGCTGTCCTTGGGAAGTGACTTAACTGATCTTCTTTTGAACCCTACCATCAAGTAATTACCTTAAAAAATACAATCTCGAGGTGGCTGAGGAAAAAAGAAAAAGCAGAGAAATTACCTTTTATATTTTGGCAGGAGTGCTAGCTCTGCCCTTGGACTGGACTACATTACTATGAGGTAGATAGAAAGGCAGGAACCTCTTTTACTATAACTTATTTCTCTAGCTATTTAGGATTAGCTGTTACTTTTATACTTATTATAAAAGGTTCTTTGGACACATGAACGATGAGAATTTTGCTGTCTATCACCTAGAATATAAGTGTTCTTTGTTTATTAAGTGTTGCTTTTGACTTACATGAGGGTAGGTGAAGATGGCATTTGGTCCAGTGTCATTTCAAGCAAAACATTGGGTTAATTTCAGTTCTGACTACTTGCACAGCAGGTGATGGGTAGGTAGGTAGGCAGTCAGGTATGACAGCAACAAGCTTCCAAATCCACCAGAAGGTCCTCTGCAGACCTCTGACCGTGAGTTGAGAATGGCATCAGTCAGTTAGGCAGGTTGTCCATTTTACCCTCAATGAATCTGTAGAGAGACAGATAATCTTACATGAGTGTTGCTTTCCATGAGAAAAAAGTTACAAAATGAGGCTTTTAAAAGCCCCCAGGAACAAAAAAGAACACGCAGAGAACCAGTGATGCAGAACACACTTCAACATAGGGTTTGAACACTTTTAGGAAAACTGTAGAGCAAGATGCCTTCATATGCAAAAATAGATGCTTTTTATAACCAGTTTGGAAATATTTGGTGTGATCACAGCACAGAGGAACAGGAAACAGGTTCACAGAGGCAAGAGAATTTCCCTATAATAGTGAGTGGCACTGGAATTTCAGAACAGAGGAAGGACAAGCTAAATGAATTAACTTGGATTTCCAGCAGTTCTCCAAGGACTGCTTGAAGAAGTTAAGTAAGTCCTCTTCAGGTGGCCTGTTTCCCAGGAGAACTGCAGTCAGTAGTAAGTGAAAATACTCAGGGAATATAATTGTATTATGAGGGCAGGACTTGAGATGAAAGCCTAAACCTACCCAGCACCTTCAGAGACTTTGGATAGAAGCTTGAAGGCAGATACAGGCTTTGGGCAGATTGGTGGATGTGACAGAAAAAGTTTGATCTATTCCTTAATATGGGCCCAGCAGCACCTGCCTATCCAAAATGTAGGAAGCCAAACCAATTGTGAGCTACTTGTAGGGTCCCATCGCCTCACATATCCACCCTTTTGCTTCCACTGCTTGTCTTGTTCTGACCTCAGCACTTGTGACTCCCTCCTATGAGCGATTTTGACTGAGTCTGGCAGGGAACTAAACCAAAACA
This sequence comes from Scytalopus superciliaris, assembly GCA_013400415.1. NCBI lineage: Eukaryota > Metazoa > Chordata > Aves > Passeriformes > Rhinocryptidae > Scytalopus > Scytalopus superciliaris. The sequence goes on from VXBX01002561.1 coordinate 387,266, forward strand.
CCTGCTTCTGGGAGAACAAATTCAAACACAGAGGGTGAACCTGCTCAGGGTCAGAGTCAGTGCAGCAAAGCAAAACAACAGCACAGGTCCAGTCCAGATGGACAATGACAAGAGAACTCCATGTAGGAAACTGAGTGACAATTCAGTTACTTAACAGATCTTGGTCTTAGACACCTTGCTTGAAGTGCAGTGCCTCCATAGGTGACTTTTCCACTCCAGAGACTGCAAAGACAGCCTAAAGTAACTAGCTCAGCTTTTAGATGCTTGCATGAGTATGCATTAGACGCCTGTACCAGTGTTTGTCCCCATCGTTAAGGTGATGTAACAGGTTCAGTACAGCATAGATAATCTGCTTGCGTGTTGTCCCCAGAAGAATGGGATATAGTAATAGTTTGGATTCTGTCTGCCTTTCCAGTACTGAAATCATGGGGTTGCTGTACAGTGGGAACCAAACCTACAGCAATGAGGATGCACTGAGATGCAGTGGGTAAGTAGTATTGAAATTCAGTTCATTGGGGCTTGGAAATTTAGACTTCATCACATTAGTATGGTGTGGCTCTGACTGCCTATTTTAATCACAGTCAGTTTACTCCCAGGTACTTAAGTGAGAACAATCTGAGTCTAATTAATTTTGTAAATTAGCTTTTCTGTTTGCCATGATCTATACTGGAGAGCAAAATCTCTTCAATCAATGAAAAAACTCTACCAGACACGAATGTTAGCATTGGAAAAAACAATAAAACCACGAGAAAATGTGCAATACAAACTAATTTTCAGCTTACAATCTCCATGTTTTTTCCAACCATTATCTCCTCAAGCTGCACAACTCTCTAGAGAGAAGCAGGTTTCAAATGAAGGCTATTTCCCCTCTACTAAACCAAAGCTAGTCTGTGGTAGGCCAGTGACTCCCAGGAAACAGTTAGGCTATAGTCAGCCCAGACACAAAAAGGTGGCTCCAGAACTCCATCAGCTGAGCAGGAGCTTGTAAGTGTCACCCACATCAGTGCGTGGCTGGACAAGTAGCATCCCACTTTTCTTAATAGACATTTTATCACACTTGGAGAACAGCATGTCCCACTGTATTAAGAGGTTATCTTGGGGTATTGACACATTTCTTACCCAGGAGGAGCATCACTGACTCACTGATGTCCCAGAGAAGACTTATTTCAGCCTGACTTATCCTTGGAGCAGAGCACACGATGATATGCCATGAAGCCTGTTGCATAGGACTGTTATCAGCAGAACAAAGGCAAGCAGGAAATTATGATGGTCTTTTAAGTCACAGGGCATCACTAAGTAATAATGTCATAGGGTAATAGAGGCTTCTTTATTTCAGGTTGAACCAGGTCCTACCTACATCACCACAAACAATATAGTAGGAAAAATTATGTAATTTGGACATGTGTCATATGAAAAAATCAGAATTAAAAATAAAGTTCTGCTCCTTCAAACATGAAAATTACTTGTCTGCCAGCATGTTCATTCCCTTTGTTTCTACGTTTCCTATTGACCTGGTACCTGGCACCATTGCAAGGTGCAACTCATGTGTGGGGGCTAGATTTAATATTTGAGGATGTAGAAAATATTCTGCTCAAATGGCAAAACAGATGAAGGGCTTCCATTCAAACAAAAATGTACTTGGGAAAAGAGGAAGCAGACAATTTTTTTAGGGCTAGGGGGGGTTAGCATTTCAAGGCTGGGGGTTGGCTCTCTGCCCTTTGTCCTCAAAAGTAGCAAATTAAACCCCATGAATTGATGACATCTATAATGAGACTTAGTTATTACACATTAGGCTACATCTGTAATGATGCTGCATATACTAATGCACCCTGTAAGTCAAAAACAAGGAGCTCAAAAACTCCACCCACAGGGTTAAAGGTTTTCATCAAGTCCACCTTAGAACCTTGTTGGAGGAGAGAAGAGAGATTAGCTGTGGAAAGCAGCACAGATCTGCGACTGCCTGAGCTCTGAGAACTGTTTGCTGTGTTTGTATGGACTCTTGCTATGTTAAGGACTGTTTTGCAGTTTGAAATCTGTACGAAGTTTGAGGATTTTATCATTCTATATGTTTTCTCTTTATTTCACTGTGTGTCCCTGCTGGAAACTTCTATGTAACCCATCTGTGATTGGTCCCTGCTTGCAGCAGGCTACCATTCCCTTATTTGGTATCACCTGGCTCTCTGTTCCAGTTTTGAAGAATCTTGCCTTGTATGGCTGGGTCTGCCCCAGACCCTTCCCAGGAACCTTCCCAGTGTGCTCCTGGGGTCAGGACCCAGCCCCCCGACCCTATTTAAGTTGCAGCATTTTGAATAAAGCTCTCTCTTCCTCGTGCTTGCCTGGGCAGCACCAACCTCACTCCCCAGAGTGTGTCCCTTTCTTTCCCTCCCCCACCTTTCCCCTCAGGGCCACAGAACCTGTCTCCTTTAATTGCTCAAAACTGACTGCTAGAGCCTCAGCACGATTACGGCTGGAAATAAAATATATTGCACAGCGATTTCAGTTCATGACTGGTAGCCATGGCAACACCAAGCAATAAGGTTTAAAAAAGGACATGGCCGTAAAGGGCAAAAATGTGCATCTTGAATTCAGACAAGTGTGATACAGAGGAATTTTTCTTTCTTCAGAAGGAAAAATTCCTTTTTCTTTCCGCTACACCTAAATTTCTAAGTTCTGTTTTAAGGCAATTAACTTTTTCATTTGCCTCACAGAAACCAGCACTCCTACATTTTTGTTTTCAGTTGCATACTCATTAAAGGATTGGTATGAACTGTTGTTTGAAGCAGTCATATGTTGGGGTCTGTACCTCTGTGTGGTCAATTACTTTAAAACAAAATCCCTTTTATCTCAGCTTTTGCTTTAAGCTTGTGATTTGTTGCTGAGTGTTTAAGGTGGTGTCTGGTGCAGGCTTGGTCCCGGTTACTTTAAAGTGAGAAAATTTACTGGAAGATAATGTGATTTTGGTGGCATGTTCACTATTTCTCAAGGCCAGTCCTGAGCTCTTTCACCTGTTGCACACCCTCTAAATCTAGCCTCAGTCCCACTTCCTGTAGCAGTTTGTAAATGTGGGCTTAAATCCTTCCAAAACTTTCAGATCACTACTTTTATTCATTTGAATTGATAGTGCATTTTTTTGCTCTGTGAGCATCATTAAAAGTCCAAGAAAATCAAAGAACAAACAGCTACTTTTCAAAGAACTGTATAAATTGACTAGAAACAAACACACCAATCTGTTAGGTCTGTCAGTTTCTGTAATCACAGATATCATTAATTTTCTTAGGCGATCATCATACATAAGCCTAAATATTTATTTTTGTTCTTACATCCAAAAAGCCAGCTGCTGCTAGACAAGAAAATTATAGCAGTCTGACATGATTTGCTCTCCAGAAATCCCAGTTTATTGCTACCCATCCTCTACTTAGTTTTCCAAAGCTTCTCTTTAGTTAGTTTTCCAAAGCTCCCAATGGTATAACTTTCTGTTGTTTTTGGTTTTGTTTTCCAGGGATGGAAGTTAAACTGATAATATAACAATTCCTGTAGAATGTCTTTAATCTTTTTTTCTTCCCTTCACTAAAGACATAATCCACTTTTACCAGGCTCACAGAATTGTTACTGGTTCCAAGAGGCTTCCTTTCTTTAGGTCTTCATGCATCTTAATATAAGGTTTATCTGATCAGGTGAGTTGAAAACAACTAATTTACCTTGTTTACTCTTTAATGTGTTCTTTCCTTATTCCAGTGTGAGACATTATCCCTTTGTTTTAGTCCATAGCTGTATTAGGTCACAGCTGACCTTTTTGCTGATGACAGGCTCAAAAATTTGCATTCTTGACATTCTTTGTTATTCACTTTTCCTGTCCTGTAGCTAACAGAAAAGTATCAACTTTGGTCTTCCTCTTCATTCTAATTCATTGTGATTAAAGGTGATGAGAATTCCATATCATTCCTGATGTTTCCTCGTGACTCTTCACTCGTGCTTTGTCCTTCTGATGTTTCTACCTTGCTCATTTTGTCTTTTTATATCCATCCTTAGTTACCTGGTCTAGTTTCCGCTTTCTCTAATCTCTCTTTTTGGCTTAGATGTCAATGAAGAGTTCATAATTTAACTAATTTGATCTCCTATCCTCCAGGATTGTGCTTCTGCCTTTAGTAGTGTGTTCTTAAAGTACTGCTGAGATGCTTAAAAGCCTTTGAAAATCCAATTGACATTTCCAGAAATGTTATGTAATCCCAAAGATGAATGACATACTTTTCAACAGAGTTGTATGTTTCTTCAGAAAGGGGACATTAAGACTGGAAAAAAGCTCAATCAACATGGCTTCGGAAGAGGCAAGGCAAATAGTCTCCAGTTAGGTGTACCCCTTAAACCCTTCTAAAACCATTCTAACCCGGAGGGGCTTGTAGCTCATCATCACCAATGAAATTCTACTCTCACCTGGTGGATCTTTAATTGGAGAAAATATTTAATTTCCTTCCAGGAAGAGGAAGAAATTTCAAGAATAAGAAATATTTTTTAAGATAGGCTGAATTTAGAAATCTTTTACTTTTCCCTAGTCTTGGACTGTTTTGAGGATTTTTTTCTAAACCTAATCTACATAACAATAATCTACCAATCAGTTTATTAATTATTTTGTTCAGAACTGCATGAAATTTGGTTGGTTTCTTTTGCATTTGACATCACCTCTGTTCTGTAAAAGCTACACTTCGGGCATATATTTGCTGTTAGATGACAGTGGCTCTTCTGATCATTAAAATACTGTCACACTGAAAAGACAGTCACACCTTAATTGTGAATCTCTTGTAGTATACAGTTACAACAAACATGTCAGAGAACAGATTTTAATTAAACCTATTTAGTATCTTAAGAGGTCATTGCAAAAAATTCTCCATGTTACTGTATCTTGCTTCTTCAACAGTACTGATTAAAAAGAGATACTATTACAGCAACCAGGATAGTCTTTGATTTCAGTGTCTAAACCAACCCATTGTTCAAATTCCTAACATTTCCTCATGCAACCACTGAGGACTCAGAAGGACTCCTTGGAAGTTTAATGTGCTGTACAGAAGGGTGAGGATCTAAGCACTGCTGCCCAGGTTTGATATCTGAAGATAGACTGCCTGAGTTCTCAGCTTGAAGGTAAGTTTGTGACATATTTTCCTCATTTGGAATGCATTTTTCAGGATGCTAGATATCAGGGATGGTTCACAGAAAAGTATTTTTGAAACTTATTGGCCCTACCTAGTAAGTAATTTCAGTTACCCCCCCAAAAAAAAAAAAAAAAAAATTAGTTGCAGGGAACGTCACAACAGCAAGACTATGAGATCACTACAAAAAAGTCGTGTCATTAAAAGGTTTGAGTAGCAAAGTATGAGTAAGAGCTGAGAGGTGTGAACACAGCAGACCTTTGCAGAAATTGAAAGAAATTAGAACTTAATAGGGGAAATGAGAAAAGTGAAGGCAAAGAGGTAACCAAATACAAGAAGAAATGTTAAGCAATGGTGTATTGTTATACTGTGTACTGTGAAATGGCTTTAAACTGAAAGAAGGTGGGTTTACATTATATGTCAGGAAGAAATTATTTACTGTGAAGGTGGTAAGGTAATGGAACAGGTTATCCGAAGAAGTTGTGGATGTCCCATCCCTGGAAGCATTCAAGATTGGATGGGGCTCTGAGCACCCTGGTCTACTAGTGGAAGCTGTTACTGTCTCTGGCAGGAGATTGGAAATAGATGATTTTTAAGGTCCCTTCCAACCCAAACCATTCTATGATTACACTGATAGATTGAAGTGACAACTGCACTGAATTGAGAGAACAAGACCTGTAGAAACTAGCAGTAATCTGAAATGCACACTGCTAAAATTTGTTGGCGACAAATCATGCCTTTATTTTGTTATATGGGGCTTAAGGGACATCCAACTTCCAATCTTGTAGGCAGACACAAAACCTCTACCCTGTTTGTGTTTTAACTTGCTTGCATATTGATTTTTTTGGAATGTAAAGTGTCTGCCAGTGAAATCAATACTTGGTTCATAAGACTATCTGACAGCAGATCTCCCTTATATGTAATCGCACTATTTAATTCTGCAAAATATCCTGGAATCGTTTGTATGAATGACGTTTTATGTAAATAATTATACAATTGATTTAACAGAGTCACTCTAGTAGTAGAACAGAGCTGTTTTCAAAGGTAGGCAACTCCCTGTAGAAAACACATCTCCCAGGCCCAACTGTGGCTGTGTTTTGAAGGAAAGTTTCAGTGATCTTTGGGGATTTTTATCTGACAGACTGCAAATGCTGCTGTAATTCAACTGAGCAAAGAAACTGTATAATATGTTGCTTGAAAATAAAGGTTGAATAGCTGAGGCAATCAGTAGTAGAAGTTCAATTCTCCAATGCAAATCTAACAGCAAACCAAGACTCATTGCTCTCTTAATTCCAAGTCTGTGTTAGTATCATAAACCAAACCATAAATTCTAGAAGCACAGCCCTAAAACCATGTCTGTATAGTGAGAGGGAACTGTGACTTTTCTGCTAGTTTTTAATAGATTTTAAGATTTTAGCTATTAAAATATTTTATCTACCAATACATCCACACATCTCTTCAAACTTTCTCTCTCACTTTGATATGAAAAGCTCTGATTTGATTAAACCTTATATAAAATAAAACTTTGGTTGTTCCAGCTGAAGCCACTGGGCCCTAAAAGGAAAAAAAAAAAACAAAACCAGATTACAGTACATCTGGAACTCAGAAAGTCCAGGTACGACTTCTCCCTCTGATGACAATGTTGCAGAGAATTGTGTGTGTGGCTAGCCGTCGCGAATGACGATGCTTTTTATGCCTGCGCGAATGGATTTATTACGTGGAGCTCAGCGTGCGCGGAACTGGCCCCACCCCCTTTAGCCCTGGGACGCTCCCTAGCCTTGGCCGGGGCAAGCCCGGACGAAGTTGGCAGAGCGAGACCCGCAGGGCTCGAACCGGCGTCCTTCCGAGAAGGAGCACGGATCCAGGGGCAGCGGCTTTACCCACTCGGCCACAGCCGCCGGCTGCAGAGAATTAGAAACAATGAAAAGGTATTTCCTGAGTGTGCTACAAAGGTTAACTAAGCTGGGTTTTTAATATCATAAAATCATAGGATGGTTTGGGTTGGAAGATCTAGTTCCAAAGTCCCTACCATTGGCAAGACACCTTCTGCTATACCAGATTGCTCAAAGTCTCATACAACCTGGCTTTGAACACTTCTAGGGATGGGACATTCACAGCCACTCTGGGCAACCTGTTGCAGTACCTCATCAGTCTTCCAGTAAAAAATTTCTTCCTTATCTTCAATCTAAACCTACGGTCTTTCAGTTTAAAACTTGCCCCATGTCTTGTTACTACAAGACATAGTAAAAAAGTCTCTCTCCATTTTTCTTGTAAGGCCCCTTTATGAACTGAAAGGCTGCAATAATGTGCCCCCAGAGCCTTCTGTTGTCCAAGCTAAACAATTTCATCTGTCTTCTAAAGTGAAGGTACTTTATAAATATGTCTTTGTATGCACAGTATAGTTACAACATTTCACAACTGGTCAGTAGCACCAAAGCCCAAACCAAAACCCAGAACTACTCTTCACTTTCAAGGACCACCTCCCTTCATCTCAAGTTGTCAACCCCAACCATTCACTTCGTACTGTGGTGTGTGACAGGAGTAGCATTAGTCTGTGTTGGAAGACCTAACTTCCATTCACAAAGCTGGAAGTGGCTTTTCAGGTGACATGGAGTGCATTACCTCCTCCATGGGCCCCAGTGCCTTTCACAGCAGGGAGGATGGGAGAAGAAAGAGAATGATGTCCTTTTTGTATGGGCCAACAGTAGGTGATCAATGCAGTGCTGTGTTACAACCATGGCTTTGTATAAGCAGTACTTTAGACTGGTTCACTGACTGCTCAAACACTCTTACACCTCCAGGGAGAGAGATTCTGCCAGTTCAGAGACTAATCAGTCAGAAAGAGCAGTTACAGTGTAGTTTGAAGTGGAAACAATGAGTTTGTTTAGCATTAAAAAATTTATGGACTTCTTCAGTGACAGGGAAAACAGAATTAAGGAACAGGGCTATAAGACTGAAAACCATATATCATGTAGCAACAATATAGAACTGCAGCCTCAGGAAGACTGACGCAGGCACTGGGATTAGAGGGGTAGTTCTGCAAGCCTGTTTCAGTCCTCAGGATATCCTTGTGATGCACCACCAACCAACAGTTTAGGAGGACACCACTGCTGATACTGTGATGCTTTATACACCTCTACCAGGAAGCTACACTGTGGTGCTTGTGGAGAAGTAGACTGATGATGTAGACACATGGATGATGACACTCATCAGAGGTGCCAGATTTGCCTCTTGCTCCCCTCTGTCTCAGGGCAATCAGTTGTAGTAAGATGGAATGAAAGTGTAAGTGGCAAGATAATAGAGGATGCCTATTTGTGAGTCTTCACTCCACACATGAGCCTTGACAGCTGTGCACTGGAGATGAGCTGCTGCAGTGGGACCTGCATGGAGCTCCCTGCAGACACAACTGGGGCACAGCAGGCTCGAAGGCACATCCCACAAGTTACTGCTCTAACAACCACCTCCTAGCACCATGCCACAGCTGCTGTCCTAATCCTAGCCAAAGCAACAAACCTTGCCCTGGGCCTCCTGGATACTCAGATAATCCCCAGGCATCTCTTCTTTTTGTGTCATTTTGGAACAGAAAATGTTGTGAGCATAGCCTGCAAAATGGAAAGTACAGTTCCTACTCCGTGAATACAAGTTTTTTCATTTTGTGCCCTGGACTGAGAAGATACTTTGTGTTCTGAAACAGAATGAAAGTAATAAGTAAATCCACACTCAAAATATGTCTTGTGTGCAAAATGACAATCGGCAAACAATACACTGGGTGAATGAAAATATTGTGTTTCACCAGGAAATAGTTTTTTTGTTCTGATTTTTAATAGTTTGACTTCTATGAACTGAAAACTTTTTAAGGAAAGGTAATTTGAAAACAGAAAAGATCAGCACCAAGTATTAGATGGAATCAAAATGTTTTCTCCCCATTTAGTCTAAGAAAACTCTTGTTTAAGCAGATTTTAGTGTTTACAAAAATATTTGCAACTTCACCAACACTTGTACGGTCTTCACTGAATAACTAACAATCATTCCACAACACGTAGTGGAGTGCAGACAAGCTGATAAACCTCACTCCAGAGCAAGAATCCACATTACTCCATTGCTTACCTTGGGAATTTCTGACTTTGTTCCCACTGAATGTGGTAGATGTGACCAAAATCTCACAGCATGAGCTTTGAGCTGTGGCTTCCAAGCTGCATTTGTCACAAATAGGGTACACAATCATTTAGTTGCATGTGTAGAGCACATTTGGACATCACAGGTAAGAAAGATTCATTCTATCAAAATCTGGGAGCAAGAAATTTAGGAGCTTAGGCATTTTAGCTGTTTAAATCAGACGTTTAGAGGAGTGTAATAGAAGAAAATATGAAAGTAAAGAAATAGAAAAAATAGGTTGGAATTTTGCTTTTTAACTTTAGGTGATAGGATGAATGTGGTCTTGTAAATATATTTCACCATATATGGTGAAAATGAAGGTAGCATTTGGCTTCATGCTAACTTATCTGATGCTCTATACGAAATTATAGCCCTGTGCCTATCAGAAGTGTCTACTCTGAAGTGTTGGGTTATTTTGCCTTTAGGAATAAAGGGAAATCCTCTGACACTTGTTTAAGTACTGCACTTTCGTTCAGGTCTGGAGTAGGAAGTGCAGCTGATTTCACTAAGGACATGATCTTTCAGACATAGCTAAACGGGCCATGAAGGAAATCTCCGGTGAGGTAGACTGTTCAAAGCTCCTTTTTTGAACAGTTTGAGGGGTTTGCAAAAAAAAATTATGGAGTAGCTGGAGCTATAAGTGAGCCACAGCATCCTCTGGAGAGCAGGTTTGCTTTCGGTGAAGAAATCCTTCACAGCTGATTGAGTAGGAGCCCAGATCAACTGTTTATCTTCCTACTCAAACCTTTGAAATGTACATTGTCATTGCCTCAAACCAGTTTATTAATAGTGCATCTGTACCTAAGCAGTCATTGCTATCTGTTGAAACTGTTTTCTTCAATGCTTTCATGGCATTTTTAAATTAATCCACAATTGAGAGAAAATTAACTTCAAAGGAAACAATACAAGGAGTAAACGATTTCTTTTATTATTTATCCTTGACAGAAAATCTATCATGCCCTAAAGCTGAACACTCCACTTTTCTTCCCATAATATAGGCATTTCACCACCTTTTCATCAGCCATTGTTCTGGGCTTTCTTAAAATAATAGGTATATGGGGCATTGCTGCTGTGCTTGCAGACACTTAGCTCCTGTGATGCTCTGGGTTTGCCTGCACAAAACTCGCACTGAAAACCCCACATGGAAAGCATGTTATTAACTTTTCAAATCAGTTATTAAAAGTTGAGGAAATACCAAGATTAAAATTTGCCCTACTTTGCTCATGCTTCTATAAGAGAATGTAATATAAACCCACTCTCCTCTCCGCTCTTCCTGCTCATCTTTCCCAGAAATAGATGGATTTTCAAAAAAAACAAACAAACAAAAAAAAAACCTCAAGAGATGAGAGAGCCCAGTTATCCTTCTATGATGGATGAAAGAATTGTTAGCCCAGTTATACTAAGGGCAAAGACCTATGGTGCTGTGGTGGGTTGACCTTGCCTGGATGGCAGGTTCCACCAAGCCACTCTATTACTCCCCTTCTCAGCTGGTCGGGAAGAGAATATAAAATGGAAAACAACTCATAGATTGAGCAAACGAGAAAAGTTGAGTATTCACAAGCAAAGAAAAAACACAAACATTTTATTCTCTATTTCCCATCAGCAAGTGATGTCCAGCCATGTCCCAGGAAGCAGCAGGGCTTTAGCATGTGTAGCTGTTGGTGCAGAAGGCAAACATTGTAAATAATGAATGCTTCCCCCTCCTCCTCCTTCTCTTAGGTTTTATATATAAGCCAATATCATCTGGTATGGAATATCTCTTTGGTCAGTTTGGGTCAGCTGTTGTAGCACACAGCTACAAGATCTCACCCACCCCCAGCGTACTGATGAGGGAAGAATATTGGGGAGACAGCACTGATGCTGTGGGATCACTGCTAAGCAGTGGCCAACACACTGGTGTGTTATCAACACTCTTCTAGCTGTCAAAGTGAAGCACAGCACTGTGAGGGCTGCAGACCCAATACAGGCACAGAGATCAAACAGAAATTTTTCAGCTGACCCAAGACATCCAGTTCAATATACCAGAAAGAAGACAGAATTCCTTTTATTTATTTTTATTTTCATTCACTATAAATCCTATTTTAAAAAGAAATTCTAAATCACTAAAAATAGATTAAATATGTTGGCTGAAATTTAAAAGAAAATATACTCAACCTGAGTAGTGACACAACAGGAAATTTCAACCCAGGGGGAAGTTTGACTAAATTATCTGATGACAGTCTTGCAAAGCGCATCCACCAAGGCTGACAATAGGTGGGGCTAGAGGCCCTCCTAGTAACATGATGGTGCATACCTTTGGACACAGAAATGGAACACCGGAAAAAAATCAATATTGCAGCACAGATCCTAACTCATCCTTCAGAGTCATTTATCTTGCTGAGGACAAGGGCAGCCCCATTACCCTATCCCAAAGTCTGTAACCCTGTGAGTAATGTCAGGCAGCAAATCACTCAGCTGGTTAGGCAGCCAGAAGTGTTTCGTTCAGCAATAGCTCTCTTCTCATTGTGAAGCAAAATGATAAACAAATGGCAGTCTGCTGAAAAACTCTGCTTTACTTTTGGGGTCCCTGAGAAGCAGGTGAGCAAAGCCACACATCCACTTCACCACAGTATTGTCCATTTGGTCAGCAAACAAAGGTGTCCCAGGCAAAAAAGAAATGATTCCTCAGTAAATACAAACATGTCTCAGCATCTGAAAAATGTTATTTCTGACTATGCAAAGTTCCTTCCACAGAGGTATCAGATGAGGCAAAGGAGTCTCAGTTCTGAAATGGTACAGAAATCCAGAAGTTTCTAACCTTGCAAACATGTAACTCTTGGGTTTCTCTTCTTGCATTTTATTGTCCCTCTTTATGAAAAGATACTGCTCTTTGAGGAGGATTCAGGTTAGTCCCTCACCCTTTCTCAGCTGGATATGTGGTAAAATTAGAGTCACAGCTACAGAACTATTTCTTTTCTCTGCAAGACTATTGCAGATGCTGATTGGTTCTTAGACCAGCCTCCTGGTTGCTTCAGTCTTTGAACATGTATAAAGGTGCATACGGAATAGGAGAAGATCATATGGTTTCATTTTATATAAGTTCAGTCTCAAACAATTCAATAGACAGCAGTTAAAGAGACATATAAAGGTGTTCTGTATATTCCAGTTCAACACTCCAATTTTTGCAGTGGTGTACAGGAAATAGGCACAGTAATAATTAATTTTGTTCCCATTCCCCTTCTGTTCCATATCCCTGTGGATAATATTCCAAGTTCTCTTAGATCCTCTAAAGAACAAAGAGCTTTCTAGGTCAGGTGCTTCAGCATCTAATGTGTTAAAAATGTCCAAAGAGGGAAGCTTGCCTTAGAGATTCTCCCACAGAACATGGTATACCAGGACAAAGTCAGCTCAGCAAATACCCAGTTACCCTGAGCCAGAAGAACTCTAATTCAAAATGTGTGTGTAACACCAGGATGGTGTTACAGTGATGTTGCTACGGACAAGCCCTGCAGTTCAAGGAAGAAGCACATCTGTCCATTTAATAGTCACAGCTGTGAATCCTTTCAAGAAGGGGTTTGACCATTCTTTTAAAGAGCCAAACTTAACTCTGTTGATTTTGAATGTATTAAATATATATCTATATAAAATATTATTTATATATAGGTGTATATTAAATAATATATTTTTTAAAAATAGTGAACTATCTATGGTTTTATTTTATATAATAGCCTACTGGTTGAAGCAAACGTCTCAGAAAAGTGTAAGCCTGACTCATTCTTTTCCTCTCCTTGAGGAAATTTCAAGAGACAGTTTCACCATTCTGCTAAGTACCTTTAGCACCCAGACAAGAAGTATTCTGCAGCAGGAAGAAAGCAGAGTCACCAGCTTTCCAACAAAGCTGTGTCAAAAAATGCAGAACAGAATTCAGGATTTACTGGTGCTTTCAGGGCCTGGGCACTCTCCAGGAAAAAGCAATCCAATGGTCTTGTTTCTTTATATGATGCTACTTTATTTCAGGCTTTTCTTCCTGTGATATTTCCCTCTTTCTCCCTCTGCTTTCTCTCTCTCTCTCTCTCTGTGTGTGTGTGTTTGTGTGTGCATGTGTTTGTATGTGTGTGTGTGTGTGTTGGGGTCTTTGTGGTTTGTTGGGGTTTTTTTTTAAAGCTTATAATATGCAACTCTTGCTTCAAAGAATTTTTTCTCTCAAGCACTGAAACTGCTATAAAAATGTAGTTAAACAGATATTGCTAAAAAGGTAGGTGTCACTTGCATAGAGAATAGGAGACACTGTCTGGGTCATTGTACTCATTAATATGGGTCTTACCAGTGCCAGTTATAGCCCATAATGTGACCTGAACTGTGATAGAAAATGCCTATAAAGTCAAATACTTGTTATTCTTAGCCCAAGTTGTGTTTTTCTTCAAAACTGACTTCTACTCATACACAAGAATCACTAGAATAAATCTGAGGGCTTTCTGTGCCCCTAGATGTTGACTTACTGGAGCTGAGAAGGACTGGAAACTTTTGAGATTCCCAGTTTCACTTCTCAGAGTGGCAATAGGATGAATCACAAATGCTTTTCAGGTTCCCTTGCAGTCCCTTTGTATAGATTTATTTCCCCTCTGCCAAATATGTCCAGTGGAGTAGCTCTGTTGCAGTAGTAGTTGCTCTGAAGAGAAACTCGTATAAGAAAACATATCTGCTTCTGCATTTTTTCTGCATTACATAAAAAGAAACTAAATAATCAAAGAACCTTTTAGTGAATATGAGGCTGGAACATCTTTCACATAGAAATTATCTAATTTCATAAGGATTCCTCATACCAAAAAGACCTGCCACAGGGATGAACCACAGCATTCTATGAATTTTAATACATTTCTTATTTCTTGATTTGGGATTTTTCTTTTTAGATGTTATTATAAAAAAGGAAGTTGTAAAGACAGGCAGTGTTAAAAATTATCAGGCAAGAAGTAATTTATGCAATTAAGAAACTAAAATTATCTATTACTGTGGTTGGTTTAATTTCTCAGCAATTCTTTTAGCAGTTTTTTACTCTCTAAATACATAAACAGAACTGTAATAAAACAACTTTGAACTCACTTAGCTTTAGAAGGATTAAAATTTCAGTTAGCATCAATTAGGATAGTTCCCAAGAGGCAAAAAGCGGTGCTGTTCATATATATGTGTCACTGTAAAGACTTGAAATAAGACACAGAATAAAAAAACCATATAATTTTCCCTATGAGAAACAAGTTGCAACTCCAGTTAGGGTCAATGACAGCAGGTACAGATATCACAAAGGCAAAATTAGCTACAAATTTAAGGTACCCTGTGAGTATAGAAGTCAGAACTAGCATTCTTTTAGGCATAACATAAGATAAGATAATGCAGAAAAGGTGAAATTATACTAAGTTTCAGAGATCATAGCTCTCCTGGAATTTTTGAAGTTGTGGAATTTTAAGAAGCTAAGAAACATAAATCAATACTCCTGATAATTGTTGTGGATTTTGAGATAAAACTGTATTACAGTAAATTATTCAGAATACTCTCTAAGATGCTGCATTTGAGTGGCAAGCAGTACTTGCCAAGTTCTTTCATAGCAGTAGTACCTGAGAGAAGAAGTATTCAATAGAAATTTTACAGAAATAGCCAGCATGCAAGTACAGCTACATAAAAGCCAGCACAGTGTCTGGCTATCTGTATTTTTGTTTTTCACTGGGTTACATCATCCCAGAAAGCCATTCATGGAGAATGAAACATTCATACATTATTTGTGATCTCCCTATAAATAGAAATATTAATTAAAAGACGTAATGACATAAGTAGATTGTGTTCTAAGCATATTAGTTGACTATGGAAGCAATGTATCATCTAGCTGGTCATAATCCACATTTTGTACATGATTACATATATTTGCAATTAAAAAATAAATAGTGGGTATGAGTTAATTTTTATTGTGAATTTTATTGAAAAATGACATTTCAAAGTCATGTAAGACAACATTTCTGTCTGATGTGAAGTTGCACGTATGAAAAGTTCTTGAACATTTTGAGTTTATGAGTTCCTAGATCCTTCAAGTTAGAAAGGAGCCCAGGAGATCTGTAATCCGACCATTTGTTCAAAGGCCACTGGTTCAAAGCAAGGTCAGCTAAAGAAAGCTCAGAAAATACAAAAATACATATAGCATATTCCTGGTTACCATTACTTTCCCTTGATCTTTCCCTAATGTTTGTGGTCATGGATGTCTTTGGCATGTGAAGTCCCACTGACCTGGGACTCACTCCACATAATCTGTAATGTAAAATATTTAGCATCACGTTAGTTAACTGAAATATATTCTCTTAAAACACATTCTTCAACCTTTTATACAATACTCTCAACCCTGATTTCACATGAAAGGCCTCACTGACAAGAACTTTGTTAGCTGTCATTAATAAAAAGCAAAAGGTACTGTTATGAAATGTTAGATAATTCATGATATGCCCCCACTTCACTTGAATTAATTATTTCTGGTTTCTCACACAGATGTAAGAAGAGCACAACATGTATTCTTAAATGTAGTTATACTGGTGGTTTTAATTTATTCATTTTGCTTTTATCTTTCAACCCATCACTCTTTTTATTTTTTCAAGCATCAAGGGGAAAAAAAAAGCAAACTATTTCCTTCCTTACAAACCATCCCTGTGTTGCACTTTTTAAGTGAATTTGCTCACACAGAGAAACCAGACCGGATTCTGATACTTAACTGCATTGCTGTCAATCTGCAAGAGCTTCACTGTCTGCTGGTTACAGATAATCATTCTCTGGTTTCCAAGTCTCTGGTAGAGCATTAGATTCCTGTTGTCAAATTATCTCCTGCAGTCCACAGTTTTAAGGACATAATAACAAATTCAGAGGAAATATAAAGCAGGCATTCTGTTCAGCCATAGTGGTTCTCTTCTCAGTTCTCCTAAACACACTTTCCAAGGTCACCTTTTAATTGTTTCAGGAACAAGCAAATGGGCTTTAACTTCTGCAATTTCACATCAAACAGCAGGTTCACCTTTTGTATTTCTACTGTTTTGCAGCCTAATGATTAATTTTGCATTTTCTGAGTCAATGTTTTGGCCTGTTCCTGTCTCCCCCTCCTCTACACAGCTGCAACCTTTTCAAAGTGATTCACTTTTGCTCAGACAACAGAAATTTGCCATGTCTTGTTTATCCTCTCTTTTATTAGCTGACGATGTGAGCTCCTTAGAACTGCATTTTTTCCGGTATTTGGAAATCACTTTGTCCACTGTGGCATGATCAAAACTGGTATAAGGAAATATTTTTACCGCAGTAAGAGCATAACCCATGAAACTTGTACCTGAAGGAAGTTGCTCAATACAGGAAAGTAATTGAATATGGAAGAAGCTTGAACATTTTTTTTATTGTTAGCAGACAGAGTTTTAATGGCTCATACCAATGCACTTCTGGAAGAAATATTAACCTTCATGATGCTGATTTTAAACCAAGCTTTTAATTCTTCTAGATCAGAACAAAGCAGAATTTACCAGCTCTGTTTATGACAAAGCTTGTATGTTTTCCTTTGAAGCATCCATGACTGACACCAGAATAATTGCACCTTACAGCAGTTACCTGGCCTTGTATGGCAACTTCTCTGCTCTGTAATAACATCACGGATCTTCAGAAAGAAAAACCCTAATACTGTTTCTGAAATTCTTCCCTTAAGAACTGCACAATCCAGTAAAGTGTGCATTGGTAGAAATAGAATGATTATTCCCAAAAGATGGTACTCTGGTTTTGTGTCAGGCTCAAAGCAACAGAGTATTTGAAGAAAGAAGGTAGAAGATACCTAATTTAGTGCAACCTAACCCTCTCCATCAGAATATAAAACACATGATTTCAGAACAGAATAATATGTTTTGAGCAGAAGTTCTTAGGTTTAAGGAGAAAAAAGTAAGCCTACTTGAAGTGTCAGAAGTCAAATTACAGGACACCCCACCAGGGATATATGAGCTTTGCTCTATGAACACATACATAGCTCATTTTGAATAACTTTACCAAGAAGCACAGTTTACAGGTTAAGATGCCAATAAGACACTGTGCTGGTTTTGGCCCACAGAGTTAATTTTCTTCACAGTAGCTAGTATGGGGCTGTGTTTTGAGTCTGTGGTGTAAACAGAGTTGATAATCCAGGGATGTTTTCACTATTGTTGAGCAGTGCTTACACAGAGTCAGGGCCTTTTCTGTTTCTTACCCTGCCCCATCACCAAAGAGGCTGGGGTGAGGGGGGCACAGCTGGGACAGCTCACCCCAACTGACCAAAGGGATATTTCATACCATATAGCATCACACTCAGCATATAAAGCTGACTGGAAGGAAGAAGGGGGGACTTTCTAAGCGATGGAGTTTGCCTTCCCAAGTAACTGTTACGTGTTGCTTCCCAGGAGATGGCTGGCAAGCGGAGAATTGTCAATGGGAAGCGGAGAATTAATTCCCCTCCTTTTTTTTGTTTCTTTTTTTTT
>VXBX01002561.1:405142-440175 GCA_013400415.1 Scytalopus superciliaris
TACCTATTAAACTGTCATTATCTCAACCCACAAGTTTTCTCATTCTTACTCTTTGAATTTTCTCCTGCATCCCACCAAAGGGAAGTGAGCAGGAGGCTTTATGCTTAGTTGCTGCCTGGGGTCAAATGTACGTGCAAATTTTTAGTGAAAAATTGATTGGCCCAGAAAAACTTTCCAAGCACCTGAGCAACCCCACTGTCATGGAAATTCAGCAGGTGTTCAATGACAAAAAACCTGAAAATTGCAAGTGTGTCATATAAAGACAATGCTTGACTGAGTAGCCATGTTTTATATTAGTAAATAATGATAAAACAAACTGCTTATAATAACAGTGTCACAAATAAAATTTCTCACCTCAATAATTTAAAAAATTATATTTCCAGATATTATCAGGTTAGCTACACAACTGTCTGAGACCTTCACAGAATGACAGAATATGTTGAGTTGGAAGGGACCCACAAGGATCATTGAGTCCAACACTTAGACCTGCACAGGTCCATCCCCAAGAGTCACACCATGTGCCTGAGAGTATCATCCAAATGCTTCTTGAACTCTTGCTTTGAGTGAGAGAAGAGTGATTTTTGCAAGTCACCAAACAGTTAAAGGACAGTAAAGAGAAGATCGGGACACAGTTAGAACATGCAGTGAGTCACAAAACCTCGGATTTTTTACTTGACCTCAGAATTTTTACTTCATATAGCTATATGTAGCTGTATGAAAACAAGTGCATTATTTCCTTCAATTCTTATCATAGTAACTTAGCGCAAACAGTTTCATACATGAAAATTTATAAGGTTCAAGTCTAGTAAGTAATTATCATTTTCCAAGAAAAAGATGTAAGGAAAAAAACTTCCTGAAAACCCTTTTTACTACTCTCAGGACTTTCTTCTATCTACCATATTAATGAAAACACTATAAAACAATGCCCATGCTAGTAGAATAAGGGCTTACAGTGTTTATCAATTGATATCAATCAATGGATTTAGATAAACCACAGGGAAAACTTTTCCAGTTGTCAGGATGGTGAAATGTTGGAATTATGGCTTGTAAAGCCTGTGAAATCTCTGTCACCAATATTTTTAATAAAATATTGCACAACCATCTGCCCATGACTGATTCATAGATAACTGAACTGTCCTTGGGGAAGAAAGGTGGGATAGATCATCCTTAGAAGCCCATTGTATCTCTGAATTTGTAGTGTTCCAGAATCACTCAGGAGTTTCATCCCTTTTCTGAAAAACAAACTTACAGAAAAGAAGATATAAATTAATCCCTATTCTGACCTTTATAGCCCCTCTGATAAGAAAGTAAAAATGCTTTTTTTGAAAGTAAAAGTCAAATTGTTTATGACCTTATGCTCACTTTCAGTAGGAGAAATAAAATAACATCAATTATTTAAATTGTATTTGAGATTTCCAAATATAAAAAAAAAATTGTTATCTATCATCACCACCTGCGACTCCTCGAGCGCTTCCATCAGCGCTGCCTCCGGACAATACTAAACATCCACTGGACAGACTACGTGACTAATGTGTCTGTTCTGGAGCAGCAGGCAGAGGTCACCAGCACTGAGGCCATGCTGCTGAGAACGCAGCTGCGCTGGGCAGGGCATGTCTCCAGGATGGAAGATCACCGCCTCCCTAAGATTGTGCTCTAAGGTGAGCTTGCCACCGGCTGCCGCAAGAGAGGAGCCCTGAAGAGGAGATACAAGGACTCCCTCAAACAACACCTCAGCCTTGGCCATATTGACCACCATCAATGGTCCGCTCTGGCCTCCAATCGGGAGGCATGGAGGCACACCATCTATAACGCTGCTGCTTCCTTTGAGAGCCACGCAGGATCAGTCTGGAAGAAAAAAGACAGCACAGAAAGAACCGTGCCTCGCCAATACAGCCTGTGGAGACTTTCCACTGTGCCTTTTGCAACTGGACTTGCCTATCGCGCATTGGCCTTTTTAGCCACCAGCGCGCTTGTAGCAAACGTGGGTAGAGCCCTTCTCAAATCTTTGTTCGTGAAGCCCAGCCATGATGATGTTTGAGATTTCCAAATATAAAAAAAAAAAATAGTGTACACTGTAGGAAAAATTAGGTCATTATTTCATTTGTGGCCAAAAAACCCCCAAACTTCAACATGTCACTACAAATCTGATCCAGGTGGACAGATGGAAATAATACTATTAAATACTTTATTGCCAGAGGTCATGTAATCAACAGCCAATGAAAGGAAAACCTTGAAGAAATATGAGACGAAGACATTTCATGCTCTACAGATGGTGTAGGTAGAGATATTGCTTCTTGATTAAATCAAATCACTAGTTTATTTTCTTGATTTCATACCAGTAGAAATTACTCTTGATAACTTTTGAATATAATTTGTTTTAAATGCCAGAGAGTTAGCCAAGGTTAACCTATTAACAGCCTAAGTGGGGAAAAACCAGGAACTTTTCAAATGAGATGAAAGAGACTTTTTAAAATAGTATGAACATTTTTTCTATTATTTAACCTCACAGAGGTTTGGTGTGCAAGCATATTGGAAGTGTGAGTGAGCCTCAAGCCCTGTTTTTGTGGCTACTAGACATTTCAGATCTCACTTCTAATAGAAATAATTTGCTGAAGGGAATCCAACAGACCTAAATTCATCTGTATTTTGCTAATCCACATAAAATTTCAACAGTTGTTTTCTAATATCCTGTGTTTTCTCAGATGCTGAAATATATTCATTTTCCTAATTAACAAATATACCACTGTACATTTTTAAAGCTGCTATGAAATGCTTTCACAGATGCTGTTAATAGTGAATCTCATAGTTGACTATGTTATTTTTTCACCTGATTTTCTTCCTACTGTAAGCCTGTCGCATTTTAACTGCTCAGATTCCATAGTTTTGTATCAGGTCCTGCCTCAGTCTTGATTTTGCTGGAAATATTTCCATTAAAAATATAGACTTATTGCTGCAACTAGAGGAAATATGTTAGGCTTATGTTGTAAGTTTTTAAAATTCATGACTGTTTACTGAAAATATCAAGATGGTCTGTACATTGAAGTACTTACTTGAGATTAGACAAGAATCCTCATGGTGGCAGGGATGTGCTTTTTTTTAACCCCATGGTAATCCTCCCAGACTTGACTAAATCAGAGGATTTTGAAAAATCTCAGTATGGTCATTAGAGATTTCTTAAGTGCTGGCAGTTTCCAGAGACACCATCTGCTCTAAGTATGTTTCATCCATTCTCAGCTTCTACAAGCCAACTAGACATGCCATGCATCATTCCCACAGAGCGACTGTGTGTTGTGCCTTAGGGGATGTGATATCTGCGTGGGAGCAAAAGTATTTACCTGCAAATGCCTTTCTTGTCTGCTGAGGACTGTTGGATGGAACTGAATCCAATATTATATTGAGCCAACTATGATTTGCACAATCTCTTTCTCCCTACCAGAACAAGCTGAAAGTAAAAAAGCTCAGTCCTTTTGTTTAGTTTGCTTTTATCCTTTGGTGTATATATTTTGTAGCACTGGGGCAATGAATATGTAACATTGTTCTGAAAGCAGGGTTCTAGTAAATTACTTGGTCCTGGCCACAGTTTCCCACAGAAAGCCAAGAGATGCCCTCCCATAGTTAAGACTACCATGGTAACAAGTCAAAATAGACAGTAAAGTCACAACTAGTCCCTGAAGGACGGTGAGTATATTCTGCTGAAGTCGTGTTTAGGATTCTGCAAAAGAGAGAAAGACAATGAAGAAATAAACTAAAACATTAGAAGTGACCTGATCTAAAGTTTATCTTGGGAATTTTATTCTTCTTCACTTTCTTCCTGTATTAAGGCATTAAGCAAGACAGCGCTCCTATGCAATTTCATATATTCCCTTCCTAAGGAACTGATTTGAAAAAAATGAGCATTCATTTGTGATAAACTCTATAAGGTGGAAATTGAGGATTTTCAGCAAGGGAACTAAAAGAGCTATGATAACTTTGTAGATGTAGATAAGACCAGAAATGGCTAAAGAATGGCCAATAACCGAATCCAGCCTGCCATCCCAGCTCATTCACTATTTTGACCCATTTACTCCATGCTGCCTTCTCTCTCAAAAGGCTAAGGAAGCCCTCAAAAGGAGACACATCTAACCATATGGAAGGAAATGTTTGCAGTTCACTATTTACCTTCCAGTGAGTTAACAGCCATACCAGGCTGCATACCATACAGCTTTGCATGGCTTAAAACTTAGCAGCTTCCAGTACCCCAGCCTTGCTGACACAATACAGTTTTAGCTAAGACAAGTCCCACCAGATTGCTCACAACACCTTCTTCACTAGGCTTGCTTCTCCCAGCTAACATATTTCTCAACATTTGTTTCTCCCATTGTGGCAGCCAGCCTTCCATAATCGGCAACAGTCACCCTGAGACTTGGGAAAACCATTTTATGAAGTAAAATTTGAGATCACTACTGTTTTCTGCAAGTATCAGCACCCTCACTACAAGTCTGACCCTTTCCTTTCCCACTGTGTCCCCTGCTACCCTAAATGGACTTCAGCTTAGGTGTTCAGTGACATGACAGCTTTGTTCTTAAGGCAATGATAAAAGATAAAACTCTCTCTGATCAACTTGCTAGTATTGTACTGCTAGAGTCTCACAAAGCTTTAGCAAGGGACTTCCACACAGTTTTAATAAATTGTGTGACTCATCACAACTGAAGCAAACTACAGACACTCCCATTTTGATGGTCAGGGTTATTTTGAGCATCAACCACTTTTCACTCATTTTATACCTTTTCAAGATGTCTTTGCAATATCTTCTGTTCTGTACTGTGCCTCTTTTGAGCAGGGGCATAAACTAGGCTGGGAGTGAGGAGTTAGGGCTATAAAACTTCTCTATAGAACTTCTCTTTGTTAAGAGAAGCATTTAGGGCCAGGATATTAATTAAAGGGTTAAAGTTGCCATAGAACCAAGGCCATTTCATGGGACTGACTGGTAGGACCAAGGGAGGGATCTGTCTAGAGTCGTAGCTGGGCATCAAGGGGGAGCCCTGGACACTTCACATGGCAGTGGGAGCTCTGATGCAGAGCAGAGAAATTAATTGAGCTTCACATGTCTGAGCTAGGCACTCTAGGATTCTCCTTATCATCAAACAGGCAGCTTCAGATAGAAATAATCAGACCTACTTCAGGATTAGAAAAGCTGACCTCTGGATATCTCAATTTCTCCCTATTGACCCTGAAGGGAGCCTAAGACTGACTGTCAGCCTGAGACATTTAACTCTTAGATATCAAAGGAGGGATTCAGCTATCTCAATAGGGCTGTCTACAAGCACATTTGGCACTATGTCATTTGGCTTCTGACTACACCCTCCAAAGTGCAAAGTCCTACCATAAGTCCTGTGTAACTCATTTCTAAAGCTGTGCAGGTGTCCTGGGTATGCTAAGATGTGTGGCTCTGTTTGCATTCCCCTTCAGTTAAGTAATATGATCCCAATTCTAAGTTCACAGCTTAATTTGAATTTTAAAGTATTTTTGCCTTTTCCTAGAAAATAATTTAAACTAATTTTTTTTGTCTTGCAGCCTTTCTTCTTTAAATCTTTGAGAAGTCACCAAAATAATTTTACACCAATAATAAAAACTAATTCTATGCAGTTGTGCTTACACAGTCACCATTTTTGTTTGATCATATAATAATGGAAGGCAAACATATATAATAGACACCTCTTGCTTTCATACAACTATTTTTAATCTCAATATTATTCTGATTCCTGGAGTGTCCCAGAAATAACTTTTTAAGCTATTTCTTCTATTCTGAGAGCATTTCCAATTTTTGATTATTTAGTTAAGAAACAGAGATGCTCATCACACATATGAAAAGCTAAAAACTACCCTTGACATCAGTTTGAGATGACCTATTTTGCAGATCTTCCATCACTCAATATCCAATCCCTACCTGAAATTTTCCTCAGTCTTTTTCGAAGGACTCTTTCCCCTTTTTTTTTATTAATCTCCCGCTTGTACAAAACTCAGTCAGTTAATTATCTGACTAGCTGACAAAAAGTAGAGCATAATATTCTTCTCATGAGTTAACACTTTCCAGGTTTTCTGTTAATTTTGCGCTCCTTTAAAAATATTGAATTGGATATGAAGGGTCAAAGTCTACAGCAACATGGAAAATTTGGTATACAGTACAGCAATAGTTTACAAATACTTTTGTCCATTCATGAAACAGCTAAAATTGTATCGTTAACATGCTATTTCTCTAAAGGTAATAAATTTATGAGGGCAGGATTTTACAAAGTTAGAAAGTTTTGTGAACACCTGGAACTGCACAAGTAACAGACATGAACCAGATTTGTGTTTTACGTCTCATACACATTTCTGAAGTCCAGATAAATTCATGCAAGGGTTTCTGTTAGCTGAAAAAGTACGCAATAGTAAAGGGTGATTTCATAAAATTGGCTTGAGGGTCATTTTGTAACTGCTGCCTCAAAATAGTATCAAAGTACAGAAACAGGGAGTTTGCAATGCCACAGCATGGAAGCACGGAAATATGGTGTATGATATATACAAATATGAAATTTAAATTTAGAATTAAGAGATTGGGATATTTGGATGACAATTGAAAACTAAAATCATGCTGCCAAATTCCATCTGCATAATTCATTTTATATTGCATTGTAAGTATTCCTAAACTATTGATCTAAGTTAAGGAAGAATTATGTCAGTTACTTTATTAAAAAGAAATAACTATAAGGACTTGGGATTGTTCAGTCTGAAGAAGTATAGTCTCCGGGGAGACCTTATAGCAGCCATACAGTATTTAAAGGGGGCCCAGAAGAAGGCTGAAGAGGGACTTTTAGAAGTCTGTGGAGGGACAGGACAAGGGCTAACGGCTTCAAATTGAAGCAGGGCAGGTTTAGATTAGATATTAGGAAGGAATTCTTTACTGTGAGGGTGGTGAGGCACTGGAACAGGTCGTTCAGGAAAGCTGTGGATGACCCCCACCTGGAAGTGTTTGAGGCTGGGCTGTGTGGGACTCTGAGCAGCCTGGTGTAGTGAAAGGTGTCCCTGCAGGAGAAGCAGTGTGCTCTGGGGGCCACAGTGACCTGCCTGCCTCTGGGCAAGCAGCAGCAGCATGGAGACTTCCTTGGGCTTTGCTGGGGGAGCAACTAGCAATGGCTCAGCCAGCAGCTGAGAGGAAATATGTTGAGCAGTAACACTCATTAGGAGACTGAATTCCTTAAACTACTTTGGCTTCTGAAGGCCACTTCTTTTATCTCCAAATGTGACTTCAGTTCACAGAAAAGAAACGCAGAACTGGAAATGCTTGCCATCTCTTCCTGTCTTCCAATAAGACATTAAAGCTCCTTGATGTTGGGAGCTGGAATTGCGGTAACATGGAAACCATAGTTAAACCATCTGTTAATGCAGAGCCTGTCCTGTGTGGACTCAATAAGGCAAATATAGGAACATCACAAGTGTTCATGTGAACAATGTTTATTGCTTTCCCACCCAGACAGCCACAGCTAGCCTTCAGTGGAAATGCATGGAAACTGACTAAATGAATATGAAGTCATAGAGAAATACCTCAATTCACAGAAGAAATTCTGATGGCTGTAGTGAATCTAGCCCTGTAACTGCTATGGTCTGCTCAATTAAGATTGTTCCTAATAATCCTCCAATTACTAAATTCCAATAGCTTTATGACATTCTTTCTAGGAGACTGACCTCTTTCAAGCTTTAATTTTGCCCAGAGTGATCTGCTATTTTGTTTGATAAGTAGATAAAAAACAAACAAACAAAAACCCCAAACAAACAAACAAAAACAAAAGACCAACAAAACAAAAAAAATTACAACTCTGAGTTAAGGAATACTGATATGAACAGATATTTTTTTCTGTCACAGCTTTATAGATTGAAGTTGAAATCTTAAAATGTGCACTGTGAAGGACTTTTTCTTTGAAGAAAATGTTCTTTCAGTTAAAAATAATATATAAAGACCATGCATGTCATATATAGAGTTTAGCTAAACTTCCATGAGCTTATGTAATTTAGTTGAACAACAGAATCAATATCCTCAAGGGCATTTAGGTATCTAGCTCCATACCTTTGAGCGTTTGGGACCTAACTTTTGAAGTCTTTAAATTAATGACCTATAAATCACTTTCAAAACATGTCAGGTTAAATTTCTATTCTTGGTACTCGGTTTATGATAAGAATTAAGGAAGGCCTCAAATTTTGTTCTAACACCTTCCAGAAAATGTCTTTCAAAATGATCTCTTTTGTCATAATTTTAGTAGTAATATTTATCCATAAAAGACTACAATCACAATTTCTAAGCACCCTGCACAGATCCATATTTTCTTTGGTGGACTGTATTAGCACCTATTTGTTTCTATAGCTCTGCAGAATACCTAGGGTCAGTTTCTCTGAAANTTTGTTTGGGGGTTTTTTTGTTTGTTTTTGGTTTTTGTTTTTTTTTGTTTGGTTGGGTTTTTTTGGCAGGATTCCTCAAATGTTTATATGACTTCTTAGTTACCAGTCTGGTTTTCATGAACAGAGAAACGATCAGCTCTTAGTGATACTGATCTGCTTTCCAGCTCACTTCTTAAATCACTGACCATTTTCTGCACAGCTGAGCTCCACGTAATAAATCCATTCGCGCAGGCATAAAAAGCATCGTTGTTCGCGACGGCTAGCCACACACACCACCTTCCTTCCCTGCCATGTTAACAGCCACTGCAGCTAGTTCAAAAGACTATTTCCCTCAGGTAGCATATTCATTGTGGTATTGCTCTTCAGACACTTTCCTGTGGTATCATACCTTACAAGAAGATCCTGAAATATTGGTGAACATTTCTGAAGTAAATAGAACTTAATTTTTTCTCAGTTCTTCTCTCGAACAACATTCATTCTTCCATGGTTGCTTCCACTGCTACAACAGAGAGCTGAGTTTTGGGGGAAATTGGTGAGGAAAAGGGGCTTTGTTTTGGTCTGGTTTGGCTTGGTTTGGTTTCTGAAGGGAAGGTAATTTGTTTGTCAATTCTCAATTCTTTAAGAAAACCTCACAAAAATCCAAAAACATATGCATGTTTTGTGCACCTGACATTTAAGAACCAGCAAGAAGCTGAAAGTAAACGGTTCAAGAGACAATGAGAAAAGAAGCTCTCTTTTATTTCTCTAAATGTTGAATGCTGAGAAAACATTGCTGTTTTCTAGAAAAGGAGGAAATAAAAATGGAAACACACATCCTCCAAATAATCCTGCTATCCCCCAGAAAGGGCCACTCCTTTCAGAGCCTTAGAACAACACCCGTGTCACAGACAACATTTAGAGTGTTGGGATCATTCCTGTGATATAGGTCCGTTTCTGAAGAACATTTAAAGGAGGCATGCCACACACTCCAAAAGCAGAGTACTGAGTCTTGCTCCTGCACATCTCACTGACCAGACCAGAGCAGTTGTTATAGCTCTATTTCCATTTTGTTGTTCCTCCCCTCATGAAAGGCCATTGCTAAACTAGGACAGAATGTTATGTACTAGGATGAACGTAGAGAGTCACAGAATCACAGAATATACAGAGTTGGAAGGGACCCATAAAGATCATTGAGTCCAATTCCTGGCCCTGCACAGGACCATCCCCAAGACTCACACCATGTGCCTGAGAGTATCATCCAAACACTTCTTGAACTCTTCCAGGCTTGATGCTGTGACCACTGCCCTGGGGAGCCTGTTCCAGCGCCCAACCACCCGTTGGGTGAAGAACCTCTTTCTAATATCTAACCTAAACCTCCCCTGACGCAGCTTGTTGTCATTCCCTCAGGTCCTGTCACTGGTCACCACAGAGCAGAGATCAGTGCCAGCCCCTCCTCTTCCCCTCACAATGAAGTTGTAACTGCAGTGAGCTCTCCCCTCAGTCTCCTCTTCTCCAGCCTGAACAGAACAAGTGCCCTCAGCCGCTTCTCATACAGCTTCCCCTCAAGGCCCTTCACCATCTTTGTTGCCCTCCTTTGGACACTCTCTAAGAGCTTAATACTTTTCTTAAGGTTCAGACTACATGAACTGTAAGCTGGTAGTAAGACAATAAGCCAACTTCAGAAATGTGTTAAATTAAATATTTCAAATCGGGCAATGGCAGCAAATTAGGAAGATGACACACTTGCAGCCATTTATGACACTTTTTGCCTGTAACAGAAGAAAGTTGCTCCAGTGATCCTGCTAGCACCCTGCTTTTAGTTTGAAAGAGAATAACTATGCTTAATGCTGTTGGGTTTCAGTGTAGAGCAAGTGAGTAATTTCTCAGACAAAGATAATAGCTGAACTAAAAGGATATTTCCTATGAGCTCTTTTTCACAGAATTTGCTGAGTCCTCCATATGAAAAAGCCCACATCTAGTACATCCCACCTGCCTTGATGGAAGATTACGTTAATCTTCAATAATAGGCTATAACAGGTATAACACTGATATCAAGCAAATCACCAACTGGCAAAACTTGATATTGCTAAACTTTAAAGGCTGACAAAAAATTATGTTCTGGACCTCTTCTCTCTTACATTTCTTGTGTAATCATCCTTGAGGAGTGTCCTCTCTTGGACACTTCAGATGGACTGGCACCTGGACATGACTTCTTCAGGTTTCACATGCACTCAAATTCAATGAGCCCACTCACACTGCTTCACCTCGGTTGTAGTGATACATACTTTATAGCAGAGAGCTCAGTCTGCTCCAAGGCTGCCCCTAGACAATCATGTGCTGGTGTAAGTACCGTTTGGAATTTAAACTAGCAACTCAAGTCTGACTTTTAGACTTATCCTTGCATGAACTGATCCCTCAGACAGCTAACTTCCTTTTTTTCACCCTAATAGTTCTGTCAATGACGAGGTCCTCTAGAACAAAGCTTGAAACTATAACAATTAGCATGGGATTAGTAGATATAAGTTCACTGATTTAGATTTTTATTTCTAAATTTATTTTATTTTAATGTAGCTTGTATTTCTATAAGTCTCCATAACTTCTACCTTCAGGAGTAGTATTTGTCTCTGCCCTTTCAAAATATATGGTTTTCTACTACAACTACCTATGATTACCTCATCAAAAAACTTACAATTATGTCACACATCACAGCTTTGCTTTGAGGTTTTTGATTAAAGAACTTCAAGAAATGGAGTGATTCATAAAATTATTTTAGTGAGCCATGAACTTTTGTCTTTTGTCTTCAGCGTATGTGTCCAGAGCCAGTAAAAAGGAAGCTCTGAAAACTTTCCCATTAAAAAAACCAAAATACCACCTCAGTCTCTTCTACATACCTAAGGGCTAATTACTGCAACTATGATATTAAGGCATTCTCAAAATAATTTCTTTCTGACACACACTCTGCTGACGTAAAATAAAAGCTTTTAAAAATATCTCACTTCACCTTTAATACTCATTCACATAGAAACCCCAGCTTGTTGAATTTCTAAATGTTAACTCAAAGCTCTTCATTCATCATAGTGATAATCTTTTTTTAATATTAGTATCTGTTATGTAATTTTCAGCAGTTTAAATGTCAGCTTCACTCAGCTATCTGCATACATAGGTGCTGAGACTTTTTGAATAACTTTATGAACATGTAGAAAAGAGAAAGGCTTGCTCAGATTATTCAAAGTTTATAGACATATTTCAGTAACTATGAAGTTCCGAAAGTATAAGGAAAATGAAGATGGTTTTGCTAATGGACACAAACAAATTCATGCAGTTTTATATCAGTTATCTCAAAATATATATACAGCTATATAGAGCGATTACAGTTAATTTTCAATTTTCCCTATGTTCATTCATTCACTCAAGAACTTCAAGTCTATTCAGAAAAGGAAAAAGTATGAAACTTTAGGCATAGGATGTACCTGTTACTAAACTTAGGGTTTCCTTAACATATTTTTATTCACTAATTTTATAAATGGAAGTACCTGTTAATCTGAATCCAATTTCAACTGATTTAGGGAGATATGTGTATATACATACCAGCAGTTAGGTGATTCCATAGCATAGGGATTCAACAGTTTAAAGACGATAAGAGTTTGTGAGCAGTAAGTATCTGTTCTTAGGAAATGGCATTGCTGCCCTGAGGACAAAATATTCACTGATATTCCAATTAGAAATTATTTGGATGAGAGTGTCATCCTGAGGTCCATTCACAGCTGGATCCCTGTTATTGTGGCCCTAGGTAAGCAAACAATGAAAAAATGACTGTGTATTTTTGTAGGAATTGAAATGGTATCACCCTCTTATAGCATAGATAGAAAAATAAGAAAACATGCAGTGAGAAGAAAAGAGTAAAATAAACAGTGATGTGTCTTCTATGTCCCTTCCTAAAACTTGCCAAACTTTAGGTATTGTGCATGAACTTCTGTACCCCACCTTCCACATTATTAGCCCCTTTCTTGTTTCTCTCCAGATCATTTTCATACCTTAAGTGGGTCAAAACATAAGTATCAAACTGAACTTTAGGAACTCAGAAGTAGATACCCTGTCTGTGGACTTGGAGCTGGAATAATGGAAGGGTCAGGCTCCCTGACTGCCACTATATGCCCAAGGCCAGTCAGCTCATACCTAACTGAATAACCTGAGACCAAGGGCAACCTAAGTTTCTGCCAGAACAACCCCAAAGTGCTTGCATTCCTAGTTTTGGGAGAACTGTCAGCTTTTGGAGCAGTGATTCTACCATACATATACCTACCAAGAACCTACCAATTTCACTGTACCAGCAGTACCTCACTAGGTTGCTGTTCTCAAGAGCATTGTCACCAGATTGCCATTTGCCTCGATAAAAGGGGAAGGAGAACGAAGTAAAAGCCAATCAACAGAGTAGGTTTGTCCCTACAGATAGTTACCAAAGCAACACTCAAAGGCAGGACCTCTGTTTCCTAACTTTCTTCACAATAATTGTTCCACATAACCAGACCCATTTCCTATGGGTAATGGCTGCAGCTCTGAAGACCGTTACTGAGTGGTAATTCACACCCACAGGAAGTTCTGCCAATCCAGGAAATATTTCTTTGAAAGTGAATGCAATATTAAAACATATTTCTGTGTAGACCTGTTTGCATTTTATGAGTGCCATGCTCAGCTGAGGGACAGAGCACTCCCCCTTTCTGTTCTCACTCACAACAGCCAACAAGACCCAGCTCTTCTGCTACAGCCTTGAACTGCTGGTCCTTAGGACAAAGGACTCTATGAAGATTTAGGGCAGATAATTTACTGTTGTTTGTGACAGCACTGTCAATATCAGTTTTAATTTGTTTGCTGAGATGGACACCACTTCACTGAAACTTTATAAAACCTGTAAAATCATCCAGTAATAACACAACATATCCTCTAAAAGGCTCTGACGAAGAGTTTCTTAGGCTGCAGCCTCTACAGAGGCTCATGGACACTTATAGCCTTGGACTTCTTCTGATCTATAGCTATAAATATATAGATAGTATGCTGCAGCTACAGTATTTCATCAATGCTATGTTCACTATATAACACTGAAAAGAAAAAGTTAATTCTGTTGAGTCATGTCCAAGAAAACAAATAAGACATTTTTTTTCTGCTCTTCTGTTTATAAGCATTGTCCCCGTGAAATTGGGACATTGTCCTCTTCCCCTTGTCTTCCTACAATACCAATTACACTTAGTTCCAACCAGTCACAGGCAGGACTTCCATGCCAGATCTATGAGAAATTCTGAGCAAAACTAGGAACAAGAGCTTCACTGTTGTTCTTTAACAAAAGCAAAGGAGAAATCTAAAATGCATTTACGCTTTTTGTGAGAGCTAGGACTGCTGTGGAATGTAGGCCAATTAACTAGATATGCTAATTTGTACTAATGTCTTCTCCAAGTACTTTTTCCAGTGCTTCTACCTTGAGAGCACAGTGGGGTCAGACTGTCTGAATGTGTCCTACAGTAGTTCCCTGCAGTTATTTTACCTGACACAGTCTTGGCAGCCTTATAATTTCAGTGTTTCATGCTTTATCCTTATACAACTTCAACAACTTGTCAAATAATAATTGTGGATAATAAACCAGTTAGCTCATATCTTTTATTTTTGTTTTAATCTGAGTAGGTTGCACTGCCCTATAAGCTCTCCAATTTGTTTAGGCATTTAAGCAGTATTCTCTCTTCTCTTAAAATTAGTTTTGAGTAGTAAAATGTAATAAGTGATCTGATATTTGCTATATTATGAGTTTTAGTTTTGGTTGTTGGGGGGTTTTTTAAGTTTTATTTTGGCATGTCAAATTGAAAACATTTTAATGGAAAGAGGAATGAAAATTTGCCTGGAAAGGACAGCTGAAGAATTAAAGTTTAACTTGTTAAAAATATATTCTGACCAACATTTTCTGGTTGCCAATATTGACTTGATTTAATAACAACACTCTGTGGAGACCTGTCAAAACTGTTGATAGAAAGCAGACAGGGAGGCTGGTGTGACCTACCGTATCTTCTAGGCTCCTTAGCTTTCCAGATAGACAGCTTTTTGGTTACCAGCCTCACTGGGAAGGGAGTAGTCAAAAGCGCTGACCAGCTGCCTGGCTTCCTGGGCTTCTTCTCTGGCCAAAAGGCAGTTCCCTGATCACAATATTTTTCAAAACTGTTGTTTTACATTAGTACTCCTGAGGAAAAATTCTACAGACTTTCCATTCCATAGAACATTGTAATTTCCAAGTGTTGTTCCAAATCAAAATGTAAATATATTGAAGATTGAAGTTCCCTGTGTATCTAGTCACACACAGTTCCCCAGACCAGTAATCTAATCAAATTATGGTTCAACCACTGAAGTCTGGAAGACACATTATATCCTGTACACCGCTCATGATACCCTAAATGGTTAAATCTGGCTATGTTGCAGCTACTAAGAATGTAGACATTGGCTTTTAACAGAGCTGTGACTTTACTTTACTTCTCTATGTAGCTAAAACAGTAGCCTCATAGCATAGTTCTATCCAAACACAGGCCACTGAAGAGACCATCTGTGCAAGACTTGCCAGTGATTCCCATGCTTTGCCAGTGGCAATTTTTCTAATGACTTCATTAAAAGTGAAGGATTCCACAAAAAAGAGGAGAAAAATGGTTAAATGTTTGAAAAGATTTACACGGGAAAAGGAGGAAGCTCAAAATGCATACAGCTTAGATAAGCAGTGACTCAGAGGAATCTGATTGCCATCCTCAAATATTTTGGAGAGGTTAAACACATGGGTGGGGAGGAACTGCTCGGGATAACAAGGGAAAGGAAGCAATATGATTGCAGACAGTTTGGGTTGAGCTGGAGGCAGATCTTCTCAATAGTATGGCTGGTTAAACTGGGGAACAATTTGCAAGTGAAACGGTGGTGGTCTCAGCGCTTTGGCCATTTACTGCCAGATGGGGAATACACGTGGTGATGAATAATCCTATTGTGAAAGTAGACGGACTTGACAGATTTTTAATGAGCTGTTTTTGTTATGGTTTCAAGCTTCTGGGATCTCAGGATGAAAAAAGTAGAAGTAGATGAAAAAGTAAGAGGCAGGTACAGTTCTACTGCTGTTTGTTTGTTACTTTAAGAAAGCCATATCTCTGTGTAACCATAATTATTCATTGGGGCAACTCCCAGTATGAGGGCTGAACAGATTGAGAGCAGCCTTGCCAAGAAGGACTTGGTGTGGATGAGAGGCTGGACATGAGCCAGCAATGTGTGCTTGCAGCCTGAAAGCCAACCATGTTCTGGGCTCCATCAAAAGTAGCGTGGCCAGGAGGATGAGGGAGAGGATTCTGTCCCCCTGCTCCACTCCAGTGAGACACCACCTGGAATACTACATCCAGCTCTGTGGTCCCCGGCACAGAAAGGACACCAGTCTGTCGGAGCAAGCCCAGAGGAGGATCACTTCCACTGTTGATTAGAGGGATGGAGCAACTCTCTCATAAGGAAAGGCTAGGAGAACTGGGATTGTTCAGCCTGGAAAAGAGAAGGCTTCAGGGTGACCTAATCGTGGACTTCCAGTACTTGAAGGGAGCCTACAGGAAAGATGGAGATGGACTTTTTACAACAGTATGTAGTGGCAGGACAACGGGGAACAGCTTCAAATTGAAAGAGAGTAGGTTTAGATTACACATTAGGACAAAATTCTTTACTGTGTGGGTGGTGAGGCACTAGAACAGGTTGCCCAAAGAAGCTGTGATTGCCCCACCTCTGGAAGTAAAATCATAGACCCATCGAATATGCTGAGTTGAAAGGGACCCCTCAGGATCAGCAAGTCCAACTCCTGGCTCTGCACAGAACATCCCAAGAATCACACCACGTGCCTGAGAACGCTGTCCAAGCACTTCTGGAACTCTGTCAGGCTTGGTGTTGTGACCACATCCCTGGAGAGCCTGTTTCAGTGCTCAACTACCCTCTGGGTGAAAAACCTTTTTCTGACATCCAACCTAAACCTCCCCTAGCTCAATTTCATGGCATTTCCTAAGTCCTGTCACTGGTCACAAGAGTAAGAGATCAGTACCTGCCCTTCTGCTTCCCCTTGTGAGGGCGTGTGTTCAAGGCCAGATTGGATGAAGCTCTGAGCAGCTTGTTCTAGTGAAAGGCATCCCTGTCTACTGCAGGGGCATTGGAAGGAGATGATCCTTAAGGTCATTTCAACCCAGGTTATTCTATGATTCTATAATTTTCATTTTTTTTCTAGTCATTGTTCTTTGTAAAATCACTCTATTATTTTGTTATATTTCAATCTAAAATTTCCTTAGTTTAATAGCACTCTATTAATTGAACTAACAGAAGCATAAACCATCTGCATCTATTCTTGCTTAAAACTGAAGAACAACCATTTTGGCAAACAGATAATATTTATATAGGTTTAAAGAACTGTGTAGCTATACCCACATTAAAAAATATATATGCACATTTTCATCCTTTTCTGTCCCTGGATAATGACAACATTAATGACTTACATAGTACTCTTCTGAAAGGAGACCAATTGCTGCACAAACTGGTTTCACAGCCAACATACAAAAGACATTCCACTCATAAGTGTTAGGCAGTTGCTAAAGACTGAAGAAAGCAAGAACATTAGAACTCTGGGTTTATCTTCCGTAGAGACAAAGATGCCTCCAGATAAAACAGCAACATCATGAAGGCCAGAACTGAGAACACTTCTTACATGAGTAATGGCTTTTGGGACCACGAACAGCATGTTCGTGGGTTCAAGTGTGCCATGAACAACATCACCATCTCAGCTTTGCAGGAAAAAATGAGATTTTGAAATGCAACGTGTGCTCTATTAAATAGAGCAAAGGATAAGACAAAACATGTATTCCCTAAAGAAAGAAAGGAAAATACTAGCTCATCTTAGGATTTGAAACTGAATTTCAAATACTGGAATTAAACTGCTTAAAGAAAGTTTTCTAGGATATGTGGTAATGCAGAGCATAGTGAAGACATGCTTAGACACAGGCATGATTTGTTACTCAGACAAGATACAAGTCCTGACATATTTGCATTAGTTAAGAATTGGTCTGAGTAATGGAAGCAGAAAGAAAAATCAAAATTGCACCAGGATTTCAACTTTGTGAGCTGGCATGGTCCATACACTCTTCTTCAAATACCCACATCTTTACCAGCTGCTCACCAATCAAAATCTGAGACACAGCAGAACATAAGAATGTCCATGAACTAAGGACTAGATATTAAAAAACTGAAATTTTTATTCAAGCACTGGCATCTCTTTCCAAAAGTCTGGTGTCCTTAGTCATCAAAGGCTTTCAAAAGCACCCATCTTTAAGTTTGGAAAATGTTTCTAAGGCAAAACAAGCTTACAGATTAGCATTTATGTGAATGAGAGAAAATCAGGGCAGAAACTGTCACACTGTATAATTCATGTATAATTGCAATTCACACTGTTGAATAAGTGCTTGATACTAAACAACAGAACAAAGATAGGTGAGACTAATAGAACAGGTTTCCTGAAATAAATAATCCTCCAACCGAAGAGTGAAGGAGATATACTCAGCCCCAGCCTTTTTGTCTCAGCAATTCTGGAGTACAGAGCAACACAAAAGAGGTCATAAAACAGAATGAGGACAGAGATTATGAAAAAAGCATGGAGCATCCCTACAAATGTGGAAAAACACAGTGAGTGAGCAGTCAGGGGAGAGACAGCAGAGCAGAAATAAGGTGGAGGTGAAGCACAGCTCAATCAAGCTTCAGCTGAGTGTTCAAAAGAGGCACCCACTGTGGACAAAACAGCACCAGGCAGATTGCTGGTGTGAGGAAAGGGCAAAGTTATCAGCCATGATAATTAAGCTGAGAAGATGAAGGGTGGGACAAAGAAGTAAACTCAGAAAGGTTGCAACTATATTAATCCAGATTCCAGGCTTCCTTCAACATAAAGGGACCTCAGAATCATAGAATAGCTTGACTTGGAAGGGACCCTAATGATCATCTAGTTCCAACCTCTCTGTCATGGACATGCACACTTTCCACTAGATCAGGTTGCTCAGAGCCTCATCCAGCCTGGATGGGGTATCCACAACATCTCTGGGAAACTTGTTCCAGTGCCTCACGACTTCACCTCCTCACAGTAAATAATTTCTTCCTGATATCTAATCTAAACCTACTCT
The DNA here is from genome assembly GCA_013400415.1 of Scytalopus superciliaris. NCBI lineage: Eukaryota > Metazoa > Chordata > Aves > Passeriformes > Rhinocryptidae > Scytalopus > Scytalopus superciliaris. The sequence continues at coordinate 423,730 of VXBX01002561.1, forward strand.
TTTTGAATTTAAAGCCATTACCCCTTGTCCTTGTAAAAAGTTTCCCTCTACAGGTTTCTTGTAAGCCCTCTTTTGGATCTGGAAGGCTGCTATATGTTCTCTATGTTCTCTCTGGAGACTTCTCTTCTTCAGGCTGAACAACCCCAGTTCCCTCAGACTGTCTGCATAGTAGAGATGCTCCACACCTCTGAGCATCTTCATGGCCTTCCTCCAATAGGCCCATGTCCTTCTTGTGTTAGGGGCCCCAGATCCAGACACATCCATGTAGGGTCTCACAAGAGCAGAGCAGAGGGGCAGAATCACACTCCTCCATCTGATGGATATGCTTCTTTTGATGCAGCCCAGGATACAGCTGGCATTCTGAGATATGAGTGCTCCTTGCCAGGTTGTGCTGACTTCACTTTTTGCAGTATGGGTTTAAAGAGGAAAAGCTCTTTATATTTTGCTAGCCACAATGCTTTCCCCAGTGGGCCCTTAAACATTAATTTCTGAGTGCTGGAACCATCAGCCCCTGCATGAAGTTGCCTCCTGATGCGGGGAAACTCTTGTTAGGGAAACAAATTACAACCTCATGTTAGTGGCAGAACTGATTTGGAATAGTTTATTTATTTATTTCGTGCCTTGCCCACAGTTCAGGCTCTCCCTGTGATATATCCTCAGCCGCAGCCCCACCACATTGCTGTCTGTGTCAGGCTGCAGCCACTCTGTGAGGATCTGACTGAGAGTGAACCAGTCGGGTCAGGTTGCCCAGCAGGCTTGGCTTTCTGAAGGGCCATGATACGCCTATGTCTGGAACATCACTTAGATGTAAGGCTTTTGATATTTTAACATTTGAAAAGATCAGGTCTAGTGATGTTGTAGAAAAGTGGATAGAGGAAATCTGAAGTTTGCTAAAGAAAACCACAATATAACAGAAAAGAAGAGCATCAACTTTGCATCAGACTTTATATTAGCTAAAATTTAAGTGAACTTCACTTCTGTGACTCCAGTTGCATTTGGCCCACTGGATAGATAGTAGTCTCAACTCTGGCTCTTGCATTTCTGCCATGTACTTGGATAAAAGGAGCCTGTATAGCTATATGAGAATCATGCAATGGGACCTCTCACCAACAAAAGCCAAAGATGACTGTGGCCCTCTGAGATTTCATACTTTGCAATCAACCAAACGCAAAGAAGGCTGGAATGGAAGTCCTCAGCCATGAAAAGAAAAAGTAGAAACCTATCTGACAGATGCCTTTGTTGTACATAGCTTTTCATTTTAGGCCTGCTTTAATCCAAAATAGCATCCTATGAAATATATCTTGTTTCTTTTAAAGACAAGTCTCTTGATCATTTTTTCTTCTCTATTTCAGCTCAATTGAAAGGTATCATCCTTTTTCTCTTCAAATTTTCCCTCCTCCTCAGGCTTTCAAGATCACATTCCTTTACTCTCTCTATACCCATCAATTCCTTTTCTTTCACACACTACCCAATATGTCAAATTCTCTCTTTGAAACAAAGAGAACAATTGAGTTTTCAAGTCCTCAGGTCTATAAAACTCTGTACAAATTCAGTCCTGGACCTTGAGTGCCTTTTTCATTATCATTTACTTTGCAAAAGATTTAAATATGTAAAAAATAGTTTTAATGGTAAATATTAGTGTATTTTTTGTGGAATGTCTAAAGCAAAGCAAAATCTGAATGCTTAGAGCCCTGAGAAAAGTTATATAATTATCTCTGAGAGTAGCCCTGCAGAGAAGAACATTGGGATACTGGTAGATGAAAAATTAGACCTAAATTAGTAATGTGTCATTGTAACCCAGAAAGCAAATCATACCCTGGGATGCATCAAAAGAAGTGGTGGTTTGCCCCATCTACTCCACTCCCATGAGACCCCATTCTGTGGGTCCATGATTCTAAGAAAGCTATTGACAGTAGAGTGAATGCTATTAAATATCTTAAAGAATATGGTTTCTAGTACTTCCTTTCTTAAATGGGGTGGCCGTCTTGTCTTAAAAAATACAGCTAAGCCCTCTTTTGCGGAGTCTCACTAAGGGATTTATGAAAGATGCATGTCAGAAAAATGTGAAACATTAGTGTATATGCATAGTAACAACAGCAGAGAAAAAGCATCTCCACTGTTATTAGGCTATTTACCAGCTCTGATCTATACAGAACGGTCAGACATTTAGGGATTCCTGGCTAATATCAGTTTCAAATTCTTGGGTCAGCTGTTACCTGATTTTGACTTAATTTTCCATCTGAATTCCTATACTGCTACAAATAAAGTCAGAAAGTGGCGAAAGAGGCAATTAGGAAGCAGAACACAAGTAACAAAACAAAACAAAACCAAAGAAAGAAAGAAACAACAAGTTTCCATTGTATCAAAAGTTTAGAAACATGGCTTATTTTGTGTAATAAATGCATCAGCAGAGCCATTCATTACCAATGGATTTGCCCTACTGAAATAGTAAGTCAACCTTTGGGCTGGCCATGATTCCTAAGTTTCAATGTGTATTGTGACTACAGCTCAGGAGGTACATTAGCAGTGTCTCTCCCTACAGACTGAAGAAAAATGTATTTTTTTATCTTATATGAAGTATAACAGGCATTAACAGTCAAACAGACTCTTTGAATTTAATTAACTAAAAGACTTACAGTAAAGGAGAAAAAATTCCAGTTGACCCAACATAAGAGCAGTTTTCTTTGTGAACATTTGAGATAAAGCCTTGGTGTTCATGCAAATTACTATCTGAATAAGAAAAATGTTTTATGCATATGTGTGATGGTAATTGCAAACTTCAAAACAAAACCTCAAAACGACTTTACTGTAAAGCTGTTACAGTTTTTTTTGAATACACAGAGTTGAAGATTTCCATTAAAAAGCAAGATGCTTTATTCCCCTTTGGCCATTCTGTACATGTTGGCTGAGGATTTTTTTTCATTTGCTTTTCTTCTTTTGTTATAGACTCAAAATCATAACATTTTAAACTCAAAATCAATCTTCAGAAAATGTGTGGGTTTTTTTCAAAACAATGCTAACATGACAATGTGGGAAAGGATAAAGTGTCTCTGCATAAATATTTGGCACAACAGTTCCACATAGTGAAGGCTAGTGCAGTTGGGCAAAGGGAGACAGAGGATAGGATATAAGCAAGAACTTCACTTAAAATCTTCCTTTTTTTCCCCTCTCAGACTGAATGTGGACCAAAGCATTCTGAATAAACTGAGATATGTAGATATTTTTAGGTGTCTGAAAGATCAGAATCAGCAATGTCAGATGATGAGGGGCAACTCGTACATGATTTCCAGTCATTTCAAGTGAAAACATTAGAAATGCAGGGTTTGCAGCAATCTGAGATCACAAGATATTTCAACATCACTAAGTGTCTGAATGTTTCACAGTTAGAAGTTTTTAAACTTGTTTAAAACTTTTTTCCCCTGCATTGGTGATTGTATCCCATGTTACTGAATCTTTCTCAATAACTTCAGCTTCTGCAGAGTGAGATCTCAGTCCTGAAACATTTTCTACAAGAATAATCACAGACAGACACCTGGATTTCACTGAAGAATGTGCCACTGTTTTTGGCCCAAGCCATGGTTAAGTGATGTTCTTTCTTGACTCTGTGCTTTGATAACAGAGTATCTGGATTATTTCTCTGCCAAATAGATGTGTGAATGGAGCAAAACCAAGCATCATAATACAAAGATTTTCATCAACTTCTTGGGTTGTTTTAAGAACTAATTTCTGAAAGTAATTTGCCACTATGAGTACTCAGAAACATCAAATACTTTAATATTAATTTCAGCATTATCAAAATTACCAAATTCAATTCAGATTTTGTTAATTGCTTTCATGTTACACAACCACTGAATGTTTAAGGTTGGAAGGGACCATAGTGTGTCATTTGATCCAAGCTTCCTGCTCAACCTAGAGCACACTACTCAAGATTATATTCAGATGGCTTTTGAATGTCTCCAGAAAAGGAGCCTTCCACAGCCTGTCTGGGGAGCCTGTTCCTGTACTCAGTCACCCTCACTATAATGATATTCTTCCTCATGTACTGTGGAAGAAACCTACAGCTCTTTCAATGAGGATGTAACCTGTTACCTTTTGACTGACATTTAGCTCAAAGACTTTTTGGATGCATAAGACAGTCTCAGCAGGAGCAAACAGAAAATACTCCTCACCACTACCCCGAGCTCCTCTTCGCTGATGAGGCACTCAGGATCTTTGGTGTCACATGAAGAACTGAAGGTCTGCTGCAATATAATAAGGATAAGGCTTCCTGGAAAGAAGGACCTGCAAAAAGAAAACCCCCAAGAAACAGAAAAACAAAGAAACCACCCGCCCATCCAAAAAAAATCCCAAACACAACCAAAGAAACAAAAAAACCCCAACCACAAGAACAGAAAACAAATATTCAGTGATTTCAATTGAATGCTTTGAAAGGCTTGTGACAAGAACTCCATGTATCATGTTCTCAACTGCTTTTTAAAAAATCAAATAGAATGTCAAACCTGTATAATGTAGATGATTTTGACTAACTGAAAAATAAAATAATAAAAAAAAATAGACAGTATCTCTTGCACTTCAAAATGCAAAATGAAAAATATTTTCCTCTGCAAAACATACTGAAAGATTATGTTTCAAAGGAGTTGCTATGACTACCACAACAGTGCTTTAGGGTATTTGCTTTAAAATGTCATCATCCTGCCATCGTGTGCCCATTTGAGGTACTGCTCACGAAGTCTGTATTTAATATTGAAATTATGGCTCAGTTTTAAAATTTGGACATTCTATCCCTAGAAAAATGCATGTTGCAATATAAACATCAGGTTTCAAGCATTTGAAATTATTAAATTGCTGTGATGCCAAATAAGAATGATTAATACATATATAAAAATGTGATACAATGACAGTTTTTGCTTCTTTTACTTCAGAGCCAGTAGTCTATAACACACAACAGTTGGGAAACCACAGCTAAATTGATGACCTTGGTAAGACTAACACTTTATTTGAAGAAAAATGAGCAATTACAGTCTTGGACTTTTCCTCCTTTGTTCCAGTCTCCTTCAATTCCAGACTGTGCAGAAAGTCACTCATCTTTCACCCCACTGCTATATAATCATTTGTTCTGATCAGGTATGCTGCATCAGAGTACCCAGTCTTAGCAGACTACATATACAAGATGGGAAAATAAGGGAAATCTGCCTTACCTTCTACTTAGGCTACAGAAACCAAAACCTCTTTCAGTGTCTGGGTGCATACCGAGGCAGGTCCCAGCTCTGTATTGGAGGCGGGAGGCTGGTGCATCGTAGACATGCACCGACCTCTCCCTCCTCTACCGCAGGGAGATACTCAAACACATACCCTTAAATTCCAGCAAGTAAGCACAGATACAATGGGTTTTTTCCCTTTTGTACTATTGAACAACCATAAAACTTCATCTGTTTGAAGTAACAACTCCCCGGATTCTATTCCAGCCTTGAGGTTGAAATGTTTCAAGACACGTAAATAAAGAAGTAGCAACCTCTTTTCTCATCCACTTCTTCAGTGCTAGACTATGGTGAGTTTGCATCACGCTCTTAACCCACCTTGCTGACAGATGCCAGTTTGCTGTTTAAATGCCAGCTGACCAACATGAAAGTGAATTCGTGCAGCACTGATCTGTACTCCTGAGAGTGCTAGCTTTGGCTAAGACAGAGTTAATTTTATTCACATTAGCAACTAGGGTGCGATGTTTTTGATTTGTGGTGAAAACACTGCTGACAACATGAAGATCTTTTTGTTACTGCTGAGCAGTGCTTACACAGCGACAAGGCCTTTTCTGCTTCTCACACCACCCAGCCAGTGAGGAGGCTGGGAGTGCACAAGGAGCTGGGAGGAGGCACAGCTGGACCAGCTGACCCCAACTGACCAAAGGGATATCCCTTATCACACAGCATCATACTCAGCATATGAAGGTGGGAGAAGAAGGCAGGGGGGATGTTCAGAGTGATGTTATTTGTCTTCCCAATTCACCATTATGTGTAATGGACCCCTGCATTCCTGGAGGGAACACCTGCTTGCTCATGGGAAGTGGAGAATGAATTCCTTATTTTGCTTTCTATATGTGGCTTTTACTTTACCTGTTAGACTGCCTTTATCTTAACTCAGAGTTTTCTCACTTTTGCTCTTGGGAACTGAGTGAGCTTAGATGCCAGGTGAGGTTAAACCATGGCACTAAGCCAACAAAAAAAAAGAAGAAAAAAAAAAAGGCTGAAATAGCTCAGGAAGAAAGTATTCAGTTTTCATAAAACCTCAAACTCAGAGATGTGATTGAAAATAAATCACTGAAACTCTCCATACAGCTGTTACATATGAAGCAAAACATTCCCTAAGAAGTTATTAAAAATCTCCACAAAGCATATGAACTATCCCTGCCCCAACTGAGGCAGGTTATAACTGTTAAGTATCCATGTATAACTTTATCCAGTAGATAATTCAGAAATGGGAAACTATTGTCTCCAGAGCAGAGGAACTCCATATTAACTGGCCTAATGAAATATTTTACATCTGTTGCCATCCTACCATTGACCACTTTTAGGTCCTTTCAATGGCAGCCAGCCACTAGCAAGCTCAGTACAAAGTTTTCTCACCCAAAGCAATTCTGTTTCTTCATTAATTCTTCTTTCCTTTTCCCCCTTGTGACTGGAAATGAGTTAAAGCTGTCAGAGGTAATCAGAACATCTAGCCCTCCCCCTCTCTTTGACAAACTGAGGGATTTTGGTGTCTCTCCTCTAAAATCAAAGATCTAGTCCTTCAAAGAGTTACACAAAGAATCCCATTGATTGCAGTGGCAGTAATTTCCACGGGTTTGCAGAATGTTCTCCTTCTGCTATGCACATGCTGTAGCCATTACTCAGTTGCCTAAGCAGCTGATGAGAGATGGATGTAATTAGACTTCCAGGGCTAAAGTCCAGTAGGTTCACAAGGGTGATAGCTACACATCTCCTCTGCAAGGCCTAACCACTCTTCATGACCATTTTATCTCAGCCATTTTATCTGTTTATGTTTTACTTCAAGCAAATCTAAATTCGTGAACTGGTCAAAACCTGTACTAAGGACTATTCTTTTGGGTCCAGGCTAACAGGAGCTGGCAGGCTAGTTTAACCCTCTTGTTTAATTTGTAGCAGCAGAGATACCTAAATCTCCTAATCTTGGAATACCACCAAGCACAGGTAATTACCTCAGCATTGCTTCTTGCCAGAGGTTAGGCATTTGGATGCTGAAAATTTTCCTCCTACATCCTGATGCACATTTTGCACAGGAGTTGTCCTCTGTGATGAATGTTTTCACTGCTTCATAACACAGGAGGGATCTCTCCTACCTTGGGCCACTACATTTAATCAATAAAAATAATAATGATAAGGTTGCCTGCATTTGCACTGTGTCATAGAATAATTTGATACAATGACAAGGGAACAAAGGGATTTTTATGGGACAGAGGGAAAAAAGGCAACCTAGCACTCACATCTGATCCCCTCCACAGACGTGTGCTGCTCATTGGGCAAGCCCAGAGTAGGTGAGTGAGCACCTCCTCTCTATGGCAGTGTATTTGGGTCCATTTAGGTAAAAAAATCTGTGTTAAACAAAAACAACTCAGTGGGCTGTTACACAGCCAGCCAGCTTTGTTCGCAGACACTAGTTACACCAATAAATCTGAGTCATGACTTGATCATAGTGTTGACAAGGTGGGTGATAAAAACAACACAGTTGTAAGCTGGAAAAATAGGGCTGGTAGAGCTCTCAGAGGTCATCTAGACTAGTCTTCTCCTCTGCCCAAAGCAAGAATAATACAGTTTTCAGGTATCATCCACCTTACCCATTGTTTGTTCAGCTTGCTCACAAAAACCTCACTAGTGATGGGGACTATGCATTATCTATTGAGTGTGTCCCTGTTCTTACTTTCTTACTTTCAGGAATTTTTTTGTTTTGTCTGAGGAATCTCTGCAACCTTGTGTTGTTCATCTCTTCTCTGTGCTCTGCCTTGGTGTATTACCATTTAATTCATAAAATGTATAGTGCTGCCCTTTGTCTTAAAGCATTTAATGGATACATTTCTATTCTCAGCAATTCTGGATCAAACTCATTGCATTTGTCAGAACGGCTCTCACATTGCCTCTGAGTGGACCTTTACAATGTGCAGTGCCTCATTGTTGAAGCACACATCACATGTTGCTTCCTTCTTTGATTCTTTAGAATTAATATTGCCCAAAAGCCTATCTTAAGCATTCACATGTACATTTTCTGGTGTGCACTCACATGTAGAAAGTCATGATACTGAAGAATATACATCTGCCAATATCTGTTTGCTTGTGCAAAGTGGGAGGTATGGAATTTTTGTGCAAATAAACTTTGCAAGCTGCAGGATGAGTGGGCCTCTACACTTTTTATCATGTGCTGTATCATTCATGCATTGATGACAAAGAGCACTTTTCTTTTACAAGCCAAAGAACAGCTCACTTCACCATTCCTGTATGTCAAATAGCGTCTGGCTCTTACGTGATGTGCTAGTGCACACTATTTGTGACAAAGGGGTCCTGGGTCCAAGCTGAAGCACTGGACCATGCAGTTTATCAGCTAACCCAATCCCTGACTCTGTACTGAGAGGATTCAACCAACTTCCTTCAAGACATCAGATGGCCCTGGGAAAATGCCCCTACCTTGTTCAGCAGAATTCCTTCATCCTCTCTGAAACTACCCATCATACAACTAAAGTAAAAGAAAAAACTACCTATCTGGGCAGATGGCACTAACCCTGTCCTCAAACAGATCCAGTCAACAAAAGCCACTCACAAACACTCTGATCCAGAGCCAGTGTTCTGGACTGAGCACAGTCTGGCTTTAGGCATGGTAGAATATCCATCCTCAACCCTGGCCTTCTCTGAGAGCACTTAGTACTGCTGACTGTAGAGTATTTTTGATCAAGAGAGGGGCAGGAGACTCAGGAAATTCTTTAAAATTCATTCAGTGTAAGAATGGATGGAGCCGAAGCTGTCCTGAAAGAGGTCCTGGAGAACTGTGGTGGGAATACACAGCTTCACCAGCTGACCCAGGCCATTCACAATCAGCATCTAAATGAAGGCAGAAGAACTAGAGAAGCATCATGGATACAAACATGAACATCTTCAAACTTTTCCTTGTCCTTCACCACATACAATGCCTTTCATTGAGTTAGCTAGAAAAGATGACTCCACAGCTGATTAGCAGTTAGATAAATCTGAGGAAGTGTATTGTCTGGGCCAGTAGAGGGAGGCAAGTGCAGTGGGAAGTTTGCAGCTAATGAGTAAATCCCTTTGGCTGAGGGTGAAAGCTGACTTGGAGTGTACGGGCCTTTTCCAAGGAAATATACACCTGAAAAGGCAATGCAGTTTCCACCCAACCATCCAGGAATGTATGTTTTCTGTCAAATCTCCAAAGCAAAGCCAGCTAGTTCTTCTGCATCAGTAGATGCTGACCCAGCCTTAATACCTGCCTTCAGTGCTTACTGCCTGAAACTGCAGCTAGGCACTATTACTGAACAAGAACATTTTTAACTTCATATCTCCAAGGACACTCCAAAATATTCAGAATGGTGTAGATTTGCGTCTCCATGGCATTCAGAAGTCCAGGCCCTGGGACAGGACCCTGTACAGTTCCCAGCATGCTAATGTACTGCATAATCACACTGTAACAGGCTGTGGATAATGGGGTGAACTACATTCAGGAACAGAATTTTCTTACAACTAACATTAAAAAAAAAATCCCAGATAAGCCTGGAAGCTTTGGAGAGTAATAAAAATGTCTACAGCTTTGACCTTTCTCTTAACCTCTGCTAAAGAATTGGAAAGGAATTTCCCATAGGCATGATCCATAATTGAGCAAATAGTTTGAAGGAACATTTTGTTTCCATTTTGCTGGAAAGTTTCAAATAACCATCAGAAAACTAATCTCAGCTTGGTGGCTTCAGTCAGCTGCTTCAACCCCTATTGTCCAAGCCCTCCTGGTGAGCCTAGCAGCAATCTGAGCATCTTTTGTTTTATCTATGCCAACACATCCTTACTGCTCAACCTACAAAATACTGCCAAATTTCAACCAAATTAAAAACACTCAGATATTCGGATTTTCATCCTGAGGGATAACACAGACAAAAATTCTACTGAAAATTCAGAATTTAAGATGAAATGTGAGGCTACTATTTCACATGTAATTAGTGCTGTCTGGAATACACATTGGCTTTTGTTGCTTTTGAAGGTCACTGATTATCTTTGTTGCCATTTACCCTTTACTCCAGAGATATGCCATTCTGTGAGATAATATGCATAAACTTTACTTAATCAGTGGCACAACTTCCTCTGTAGCTAAAATTCCACTGAGAAAAACAAACAAACAAACTCCAACATAAAACCACCTTAGTTCTATAGTAAATCATCAATACTTCTTAGCAAGTTGATCAAGGAACAAAAAGTGTTTGACCTTTGTGGGTGAAAATAGCAAACTTTTTGATACTGGCATCATTCTCTGCTTCTCTGCAACTACTTGGACAATGGTACTCCTACCCTCTGATCTGCTCTCTGTTACTTGATTTTCTGCTGGCTTTGTGCTATTTTTCCACTCTACATTAACAGGAAGTCTAAGTTCTTTGTTTCTGAAATCAGATTTAAATATTGTTTTGTTGACACCCTTGCATGAGGTTGATGCATGCTGACTGCTACTATTTGTTGTTTCAGTCCTTACAGTAGCTCACATTGCTTTAGTTTGTGTGACGGTTTGACCCTGGCTGGAAGCCAGGTACCCACCAAAGCCACTCTATCACTGCTCTGACTGGAAGCTGATAAACATTGCCCTGATTTTCATGAAAGGCAAGAAGGAAGACCCTAGAGACTACAGGCTTGTCAGTCTCACTTCAGTGACAGGTAAAATTATGGAGAAGATTATTCTGGGAGGGATTGAAAAACACCAGGAAGACAATGCAGTCAATTGTCACAGCCAGCATGGCTTCATGAGGGGAAAGTCCTGCTTATCAAAACTGATTTCCCTTTATGACAAGGTAACTCACCTAGCTGGTCAAGGGAAGCCAGTTGATGCCATCTTTTTAGATTTCAGTAAAGCTTTCAATACTGTCTCTCCCAGCACACAGGTGGATAAACACAGCATGTGGTGGGTGAGCAACTGGCTCATGGGTCGAGCATAGAGGATAATAGTGAATGGGGTAATATCAGAGTGGTGACCTGTCACTAGTGGGGTTCCACAGGACTCCGTATAGGGCCCTGTGCTCTTCAACATATCCAGAAATAACTTGGATGCAGGACTGGAAGAGATACTGAGCAAGTTTGCAGATGACACAAAACTGGGAGGAGCTGTTGAATCCCACAAAGGTAGGGAGGCCCTGCAGAGAGACCTTGACAAATCAGAGGACTGGGCAATCAGCAACCATGTGAAGTTCAACAAGGGAAAGTGCCAGGTTCTGCACCTTGGATGGGCAACCCTGGATGTTCGTATAGACTGGGGAATGAGATGCTGGAAAGCAGTGCTGCAGAAAGGGATTTGAGGGTGCTGGTCAACAACAAGTTGAATATGAGTCAGCAGTGCCCTGGGGGGCATCTCCAGCCAGTCGAGGGAGGGGATTGTCCCACTCTGCTCTGCACTGGGGTGGCCTCACCTTGAATATTGTGGCAGTTTGGGGCACTGTAATATAAGAAAGATATTAAGTTATTAGAGAGTGTCCAAAGGCAGGCAACAAGGATGGTAAAGGGCCTTGAGGTGAATCCATATGAGGAGAGACTGAGGGTACATGATCTGTTCAGCTTGGAGAAGAGCAGACTGAGGGGAGAGGCAGGCACTGATCTCTTCTCTGTGGTGACCTGACCCAAGGGAATGGCATCAAGTTGTGTCAGGGGAGGTTTAGGTTGGATATTAGAAAGAGGTTCTTCACCCAGAAGGTGGTTGGGTGCTGGAAGAGGCTCCCCAGGGAAGTGGTCACAGCATAAGACTGACAGAGTTCAAGAAGTGTTTGGATGATACTCTCAGGCACATGACGTGACTTTTGGGGTGGTCCTGTGCAGGTCCATGAGTTGAACTCAATGATCATTGTGGGTCCCTTTCAACTCAGCATATTCTGTTTTTGTGTCAACCTCTGATTATCCTTTGTTGTGGTAACAGAGTTCTTGTCTTTCTTCTATTTTCATTGTCAAGTCACTCAGTTAAGAGACAGTCACAGCAGTCATTTACAGAGAGTGACTAAGTTTACACAGCAGTATGTGTCATGATGTAAAGGATCCTATCTAGTGACAACTGCAAGGGGAATTCTGTAAGCAGTGAATAGAAACATAGCCAGCAATTTGAGCAATAACATTACAGTTTCTCTGTGATTTACAGTGACCTATTTTGTTCCTGATTATAGTCAGTTAGAGAAGGAGATTCAGTGATATAATGGCACTGATGCTGTCACCAGATACTTCCCAGCCTCAGGGTTCTTCTGGAGTGCTCCTCACAGCAGTGCAGAACAGGTCTGCAGATCTTGGTTGGGGGTTTGAGTATATCTCTCACTTTGTCCTTTGTAGCGGTGAGCCAGTTTCAACATTAATGCTTCCAGGATAAGCTGCATAAAGATTTGGTGACCATCATAAGCAACAGTCTATCTGTGCCTGTCTGAGAGGTGATGACCAGGACGTTCTGTTCTGTCTGATGGATGATGCTCAGTACATTCTGGCTTCTCTCTCCAAAGTTACTCTGCACTAGACCTTAAAGCTCTGCCATCAGTGTGGAAAGGGGTTGAGTTTCATTCTGCCAGCAGGATAATTGCTGCGCAGCAGTTAGACTGCTGCAGAGTCCCAGTGGTGCCAAGGGCCCTACAGTCTTTTTGCCAGGTTGATGGATAATGCCAGTGCAAGTGAGAGGGAGCCTCGACACTTCCCAACTTCAGGGGAGTCAGAACCTACTGCCTCCTCTAGGGGGCTGGTCTTCTCCTACTGTAAATAAAGAAAGTGGCAACACTTTCCAGCATGCAATTCAGAAGAGGAGCAAAAATTAAATACACAGGAGTGTATGTGTCCCTGCCAGCTGTTCACTTTGTGGAGAAGTCTACAGTATTTTACCTTCACTAGCATTTTTGTGTCTGAGGTAATACTGACTCACTCTGAGGGAATGCTGACCTTTTATGGGAATGAGATGAGACCCTTGTTACAGCAAGCCTTGTTATAATAGCATTGTGCACTTTCTTGATGTACTACATTGCCCTAATGTCTGCATATTCATTCCAAAACCAGCCTAATCTGCCTTGCATCCAAATATACAAGTCTCCAGATGCAATGCTTCCACTTATATTCTCCAGTACTCATAAATATATATATGGAATGAATATTCAACACTGTAATCTTGGCATTTCCCAGACTAGTTTAGGGATGACAAATATAACTTCTGATCACACTCTGTTCGTGTGGAAAAGTTAGAACAGCTGCTGCTATTTCAGTTCTTATAGGCAGGGAGTTAAATTACCTACAAATAGACATAGCAAGTGTAACCCAGAAAGCAGACAGCGCTGGGAAGTGTGCTGTGTGACCTGTCTCCCCACAGACACAAGGACTTGCAGGGGGATACCTGGAAGGCAAGCTATAAAGCTGCCCTCTGTAGTGTTTACATTAAGGGAAACACATTCCTTTCACCCACTGTCCCTTTAGAACTGGAATCAAGTTTTCTGGAGCACCTTCATGTTTTGTTGTTTGGAGGTTTTTTCTACTAAAGAAGTAGAGATGAAAATCTTATCCAAGACCATAAAAAGAACTTAAGGTCAAAACACGGTGAAATAGACAAACCTTGCTGTAACCATTTGAAATATGACTCATACGGATTAAAGAATAGGAAAGCAAAACACACTACATTAGCATTCAGAGTTTTACTCTGTTCCCCCAATTTCCTTGACAAGTCTCCCAATCCTACCTCATCAGCTGTAAATATGTGTCTGTATAACAATAGTAGCCAAACTCCAACAGCTGGGCAAAGAAGTAAATATTCTTCCTCAGAGTCAGCCAGCTCATTTTTTATGGTATATGTGGCACAATGTTTTTCAAAAAAAGTAATTTCTTTTGTTAGCAAGAATAAGCTCTTAGAAATACCTGCACAAACCTATCTTCTCCTTTCTGCCTGTTTCCATTTTCCTACTAGCTACTCTCCAGGCAGTTGATGCCTTAAAGACTGAGGTGAAAAAAACTCCAGGCAAATTTAGTAGGAGATAAGATAAGGAGAGCAGAAGCTTTAATGAACCTTCAGGCTCCAGGAATACATGTCCACAGGATGCCCCCTCAGATCCCAGGTTCCAAGATTTTATAATGATGTCCATCCAATCTCATTCTGTTATTCCCCTCGGTCTTCCCCCATCCTGCCCCTGGCACGCCCCGTCAGGAATTGAGTCTGGGGGTTTGGGACCCCCCTTTCATCGTCCTTGTCTTCCTCACACCACGTCTGGTCCTTGGAGGCCTTCCAAAGTTCCAGATTTGGTGTTCTTCTGTCCGTGTCTTTATCTTGTGGTGCAGGCCTCATGGCACTTCTCTGCAATCCTACCTTGAAATGGAGACTAAACAGCTACTGGAGTTTTGAGGGATTGATATAGGATGGGGTTGGTATGTGTAAACATTAAGCTACTGAAGTTACTTTGCTGTTACACTAAAACTACATTAACTTCTACAATCTATAAAATTAAAAAATCAAAAATCAAAAAGCCCTGAGGCATCACAGTCAGCAAAAACATCATAGGATTTACACAGCCAACAGCAGTATAGGCAATGCAAAATGAACTGCAATATAGGAACAGGAAGAAAACCTGACAAAGGAAGCACATATGATCCTTTGGAAAAAAATTAAAACAGACAACAGTTTTAGAAAGGAGCAAAATATAAAACCAAAATAATGGTATTCTATGAGACAAAAAAGGACAGGACTTTTTGGAGAAGGGAAAAGAAAAATTATTTGCTCAAAAGTAATTTGTGTCTTGAAGAAATGATTAATCATTAATAGAGAGTTGGAAAGTAAAGATGGAAGAAACCTAGGATGTCATCTAGCCTATTTCTTTGATTCCCTGGTATTTTGAGCTGTCTTGGCTCTTTCAGAACAAGAACTGCCTTTGAGATGCACTTCTAAGACTCCCTTTGCTATAGTTGTTCATGCAACACATGTGAACAGAATCAAAGCAATATCCTAAACTAAAGATTTCACCCTAGATGAGGTTTAACTTATTGTAGACTATGTGCCATCAGGCAGGTTGGAATGAACATAGCAATTAAGCAAAGCAGTATTTAGTCCAATGTTATACCCCAATTGCAATATTTTAGTTCTAATTACTGTCAATTTGTATCATCCAAGACTGCTAGATAGTGACCTTCAGCTTCTCATTTTTGCTGACCACTGAAAGACGTTGATTGCAAAGGTAAGAAGACATGTTTGTCACTATATACTTCCAATTTTTCCATATTTATTTGAACTGACAGCAGGTAACTCGACCTGGAAAAGTGAACAGGAACACAATTCATAGAAATGTCAACCAGGTATTGCTTGGGTGCCTTTCTCTAACATCAGTGTTAAGAGCCAGGCATCGTAAATGTTCTGCAACTCACTGAATTGTGAAACTACTTTGAAAGAAAACCTTGAAATTTTGCTTACAAAACACAGGTAAATGTAATTTACTGTCTGTTTCTGGAAACAACAAATTTACATTAAAGTTCTGAAACAATGGCAACTGCAGAGGAAATGACAAAATAACAACATAATTTTTATTGACAGTTTCCTATCTGTCCTAATTTTCTTCTCATTTTAGGTCTGTTTTTTCATTTTGTGGAGATTGATATTTAGAAAATAACTGCAAGCTTTAAATTCACAGAATATGTAGGCAGCACAAACTGTTCTCAAGTATGCAGTTATTTTGCTAGGAAAATTATCAATTACTAATTTAAAGTGCAATATTGCCCATATTTATTCACGTGGCAGAAAAGAAAATGCAGCAGCATAAATACTTGAATAAATATAAATAAGTAGAGACATGAAATTAAGAAAAAAAAAAAAAAAGGCAATCTTAAGAGGAGGTTACCCTTTTGTTTTGCCTGTTGTTTTCCACTCTTTAATCAAAGGATGCATTCCAGAAGTTTGTATTAGGTTCTGATCCTGCAAATACCTGCAATATGTTTAACGTTGGGTGCCTTGTCCCACTGGTCATTTAATTTAGTTCTGTGTAGAATGAAATTGCACGATGGGAATCCTTCCCAGTGTTCATCTTACTGTTCTCTCAGGCTTTGATACTGAGATGGGACAAAGCCAAGTGCAATGCAGCTCTAAGTCAGCATGTTCCCACTGGAGTTCAAGAAATAAAAGTATTTTAGCTCTCCTGAGTAAAAGCTAAAGTATTTTCAAAGTACTCTCAACTCATACACCTATTTTAGACACCCCCCCCCCCCC
>VXBX01002561.1:440244-465166 GCA_013400415.1 Scytalopus superciliaris
AGAAAATGAACTACAAGCTCCCCTGTTTCTCTGGGTGTCTTAAATTGATCAATATCCCAAAGACCATGGGGGGAAACGAATAAAAACTTGCAAAGTTCTCTTACAGACTGGAACTGCTTTTACAAGTTGCACAGTCTGTATTTTAAGGAAACTGGACCAGAATGATCAGATAAAAAAATACATCTGTACTAACATCCTGATTCCAGAAGTGCCAGGAGGCAATGAGCTGGAACAATGTTTTTTACTCTGTGACATCCAAGTGCCATAATACAGGATGCATGACCTTTAATTAAGAGAAGGCAAATGTATTTAAATTCACTACATAAAGGTCCAAAAATTCTTGGTCTGAAAATAAAAAAACTGAAAATCATTCCTCTGAAAATGTCCAGGAAAAAATGTTATCAATTATAAATGCAGAGTTTGACAGAAACAGTAGATCTCTGAATCAGTACATGGGAAAAAAAGGTTGACATTCATCCTAAAAGCACTGTAGTAGCCTCTCTGAAATCATGCTGACTGGAGAATGTAAACAGTGAAGATGTACTTGCAGGAGTCTCACAAGAGCAGAACAGAAGAGATTCAGAACAGCAAAAAGCAATTATATAGTGGTATCCTGAAGTAAAAGACCAAAGTCACCTAAAGACAACTTGAGAAAAAACTAAATCACTGACATGGAGAACATATCAAATGGACAAAACAGGGCACTGGACTTGTACAGTGTCTAAAGATATTCATGGATATGGTTTTTGAGAAAGTAAGTTTCATGAGCTTGAAATTAAGATCTCATATGTTGCTTTAACTCACAATGAAACTTATGCTTTTCAAAGTAATAAACATAAATCATGTAAACAAAGATAAAGAGACTTGATAATGATTTGACCTACACTGGTTTGAAAAGTGCTAAAAGTGACCTTAAAAAAGAAAGAAACAAACAAAGAAACCGAAATTAGAAACAAACAAACAAACAAAT
Source organism: Scytalopus superciliaris (assembly GCA_013400415.1). NCBI lineage: Eukaryota > Metazoa > Chordata > Aves > Passeriformes > Rhinocryptidae > Scytalopus > Scytalopus superciliaris. Next base: position 441,215 of record VXBX01002561.1, read on the forward strand.
CAAACAAAACAAACAAAAAATCCCAACAACAGCAACAAAAAAGTGCAACAAAAATAGCCCTCCCAAGACACCAACTAAAAATTTTTAAAAAACCCAAAACCAAAAAACAACCCCAGAGCCAGAAATAGTGTTGACTTTGTTGGGAAAGGCTCTCAAAAACCAGTATCCAATCTTCAGTTAAGCTTGAAAAGAAAATGCAGGCCAAACCCAGATACCACCTTGCTAGTAGACAGAAAAAGTGCTGTAGTTTGAAATAAAAACAATGAAACAAATAGTAACAAAAGTTTTACTTCTACTGGTAATTAAACAGCACTGAGAAAAAATCCCAGGCACTAGAATTCAATTTTCTGAATGTTTAACCACTGCAAATATCTCTAACATTATTTTGACTCAGACCAACCAGCACCATCACAAACATTTTAAAGGCACACCTCAAGCTCCCACTGTGACTGTTCCCTGCAGGCAGCTGTGATACAATCATCCTCTTCTTGGAGGTTAAACTAGTTTAATAGGTGGAGGAGGGCTATTCTGTGCCAGTTGGTCTCTGTGCTGGTGAACATTCCCAGACATGTTTATTTTATGAATACCAACATTGCCAAATATTCTAGGTTGTAGGTACCTGAAGCTAAAATTATTACAAGATTGTGACCTGCAGAGATTCAAAAGCAGTTGAAAAACAACTGCTGCATATGAACTGATAAGCTGTCTGAGTGATGGAGGAGTCCTGAGAGACTCTACAAAGTGTTTTCTTCTGCAAGAACAGCTTCCTAGCAAACCATACATTTAGCTGCAATATTTATTTTGTCACTCCAGCTAAAAGGCAATAGACTAAGATTGTATTGTTGGAAATAGGAGGAGAACACTGAAAGTCTCCAAATGACTAAAAAAGAAATTTAGTACTTATCATATGGAAGAAAGGCATTACAATCCTCTTGAAAATGCTTAGAAAAATACTTTGTTGTTGTTGCTGCTGTTAAATAATTACTTTGTTATGCCTACTCTCCTTTTTACATCTGTGAGATTTTTTTCCCATATGTGCTTAATTTCTGGGTTATTTCTGTCATGAGTGACCGGGAACTCTGAGTGTACAAATCAGCTGGTTGCCAAGCCTGCAATAGATCTGCATTAGCAAACTTTTAGGACAGCTTGCTCTGTTAGGGACATGGGCATATTTACAGTAGAGACTAGTGAAACTCAAATAGCACAATGTATTTACTCAGAACATTAAAGACTTCTTGTTTGTGATGATGGTACAATCTAATTATTTTTTTTTTCAAATCACTGAAGGCTATTGCCAGAAAAGACAGGGTTTGGGAATGTAGGCAGAAATTAGCTTGAATCAGTCAGATTAAGGAGGAAAAACAGACCCTGTTCCACTTCCAGTGTGACATTTACCCTGTGGCGTCAGCAGGTGAGCCCAGAAATATGATCTCATGTCTTTGATGTTGATTAGAAAGTTTACTTTGTTGATCTCAAAGCTCCAGATAGCAAAGGATGGGATTCACAGGATCATACATGAGTTATGCCAAATATGTGTGTGGCTAGCCGTCGCGAACGACGATGCTTTTTGTATGCCTGCGCGAATGGATTTATTACGTGGAGCTCAGCGTGCGCGGAACTGGCCCCACCCCCTTTAGCCCTGGGACACTCTAAGCCTTGGCCGGGACAAGCCCGGACGAAGTTGGCAGAGCGAGACCCGCAGGGCTCGAACCGGCGTCCTTCCGAGAAGGAACACGGATCCAGGGGCGGCTGCTTTACCCACACGGCCACAGCAGCCGGCTATGCCAAATATACATCTGGGCCAAGTCACCATAGGATCCTTCCAGAGTCCAGCAGAGAGCAGGGAGCTAGGCAGGAACAGTTCAGGAATTGCCTCATTACATCCTGAAGTAGACAACTTTTATGTGATCAAATGAATTATACTTTAATTTCCACTGTGGGGACTCTGCTGGGAACCAAAACAACCAGTCAACTGAAGTTAGGTGAGCTCAACCAGAGTGATGGTTTGGAGGGTCACTGCACTCCACACTCAAGGAAGACGCACACACACACACACATATAAGCCCAACTGAGTTCAAGTCAGCCAGTCAGATACTAGAACTACTGCTCAGAAACAATGTAAGGGTTAGGCACATCCCTTCTTAGCACAGCCTTGATTTAACTGGTACTAACCTAATGACCCTAAACTGCAGTCAGAAAGTAGATGGGTAGACTGATAATCCTATAGATCAGTGTGGGCACTGGGAGATGCAGGAACTTCAGGCAGTTTCAGGCATTTGGAAAACAAAGCTGTTCACACCTTTATGAAGGGTATGCATTTTATATAAAAGATTTCTCACATATGAGCTCAAAGACACCCCTTCTCAGGCACTGGAGTTTGCAATGAAACTACACACATATGCTCAGGTAATACTGTAACTGTGAAGTTGATCCTCTGTTAAGTTTAGAGATAGCTGAAATCAACCACTGCCTTAGAGGAACCACTAGTTCAGGCTGGTCAGTCAGATACTACCATGGGATGTACAGAAAGGTCAGAAAAGGGATGGAGAGACAATACAGAACTAGGGGTGCAAATAGTACCAAACCCACCTTGTGGCCAGGAGCTGATACCATAAGCTGTGATTGCAGGAAATCAGGGCCGCTAGGGCAGCTGTTCACATTTGCCCTTCTTATTCCTGTGACTATTTAAGACAATAGCACAACATGAGAGGCATCAGTGCCATTGATATACATGCATATCATGTGTATCACTCCTCATTATGTCCTGCTTGTGTCACAGTCAAAACTCCAAATACTTTAGTTTGCAAGAAGTCAACAAAATGTGGAACCATGACACTTCAAGACATCTGAAACACACAGCACTTATTAAATCTGTTTGTGGGTTGCCACACAGGAAGACTGCAAAATACTGCAAGGAAAAACAAGCTACAGAAAGCAGATGCTTTAACAGCTACTAATTAGAATCTAATTACTCTTTCAATTACCTTTACTCACCACTCTCAGTCCCTAAGCCAGCTACTGACAGACATCAGCTGTCCATGTGGCATCCTCATCTGGCACAAACCGTATTGAGTGTGAAATCAAAGGAGACACTGTTACACCAGTGTTAGCAGCATGTCTTTCAAACTCCCTGTGGTAGAAGGCATGCTGAATATTTCATAGCACACGTTTATAGCTAGTGTCTCCTTTCCAAAGCAGTACAAATATCATATTTCTGTAGGATTTCAGTGCTGCAGAGCTATAGACAAGTGATTACGTTCTATGTACTAACACAGACAGCTAAATCACAGTGACACTGGACTAAACACGCCTTCCCCCATCCTTTTGCTTGAGTTTAGTTCCCTGCTGTTACAAGCAGTTTTGTCATATGTTAACATCTAACATCAATTCCTTCCTTACTTAAAACTAGAGAAGGTTCCTTGCACACTGAGAGAATGAAGCATAAATACAAATCTTATTCCTCCAGGGAGAGTTTTCTATATATTCTAAGGATTGCAAATCACCAAATCCTCATCATCTAGGGAGCTCCATATACCTGATTATTACTTTTAATGATTCTCACGGTGTCTGGAGTCCTCCCACAGCTGCAGAATTCCTCCATAGCAGGTCTGTAGCTGCTTGTGCTGTGGGCAAGCCCACACTGTCACAAGCACACAACAGAAGTACATAAAACAGAAGTCATCTCTACAGATAAGGAACAAAACCTGAGAGACACTTCCCCCAAAACACAAGAGACTCAACCTCAGATTTCCTGCTTTCAGCACAGCATTATTACTCTGGGTCTGCCCTTCTTTACCCAGAAGAACAGGCTTCTTTGCTTGTAAATAAGGCCATCTTAGTTATTTTGGATGTGAATTTTCAAAGCTACCCAAGCAATAAGACCTCTGCAGGTGTAAAAAGTTAGTCAGCAGGGACAAGAGTGTCTGAGTGTGGCTTTATCATAAGAGTCATCACAGGAGTGGTGGTACCACTCACCTGCAATTACAGTGGTATTGCTGCAGCCCACAACTGCTGTGGAAGGAAATTGTGCTTGTTTCTTGTGCATTGTGCTCTACCAGGCAGCACGCACATGCTGTAAGCTTTTTACAGACAATTTAACCAGGCTTCATTTTGAATTTGCCATTTTCTGATCAGTTTGTCAGAGCATTCCTTTTTATCCCCAAAGGAAAGAGTCTATATTACAGCACTGTGGGCACATGAGATGGGCTAATGACTTGACATTGAGATGTTCAGCTTGAAGGGAGAAGGAATTGAAACATACGTTGAGGAAAAGCAGAGAACTCTTCAGAGAGCAGGAGAGTTTTCCCTCAACCACTCCACAGGCTGAGGAAGGTCTGCAGGTTTATGTACTGCATAGTAATGGAAAAGGTCTTTTTAGGAGTACCCCATCACTACTGTAAAGCAAGCAATACACTTGTTTTCAAAATAAGAAAGTTAAGAAGCAACAGGGAGTTGCTCAAACATTCACTCTCTCAACTACATTGCTAAATTGCTAAAACAGTCCCCAGGCTAACTGGCACTCTCCTAAAAAGCTTCCAAGTTGGGTTTGGGAGTTAGTATGCCTAGAGAATTCATCCAGTTTGGGTATCTCTACCCTGCATGAGAGGAAAAGAGAGTGTAGCTGTATGGACACAGACTGTTCAAGACACTACATCTCAGTGCCAGCAAACAGTCCCAGACATAATTTATTATTACAGTTGCATCTTAATTCTCTGTTAATTACAACCTGTCAGCCTATTTGGCAAACTGTACAGCTCCTCCTCAGATAGCTCCAGTGGAAATAAATCATTAGTGAAAAAGATCAAAGAGAAGAATATAAAGTTTTGCTATCATTCCCCTTGCTTCTTGCATCCACTACAGACCACAAGGTCAGTAGTTGTTTGTTTCCCGTGACAAATCCCTGTTTGGGAAGAGGTGGTCAGGGAGACTGCAAACTGAGGACCATAACTCCCTCTCCTGAGCACACTAGTCGATCTCTCACGTTAATTAGCCAAACCTGGTTATCAACATGAGGAAGGTCCTACTAAGACACAGAGTTTTATTTTTAATTCTAAAGAGAGATGATTACTGATGTGCAAACAAATAGGTCAAGCTAACAGACAGAATATAAAGCAGCCTTCTATCCCAAAGCATCTCCTTGAAGAAAAAACAGTCGGTCTTGCATCTGGTTGGTTTTTTTATTACAGGCAAATGAGGGGCATAAGTGGCACCTGACCAGATCTTTGCCTTTTTTTTTCTGCTGCAAGTGAAAAGCCAGGCAAACAGCCCTACAATGGCAAAACAATCTGCCAAAGGAGAAGCAGCTCCACTGAAGAGACGGGAACAAGTACTGCTGTCATAGGAGTTTAAAAGACTCCTAATCCTCAGATATACCCATCCCTCTCAAAAAAAATTTAAAATTTAACAGCTCTTGACCTTGTCAATACAAAGAATCCATTTTGAATGTAGGAAAAGGGAAAAGGCGGAAATGACTTTAAATGCTCAAAATGAGCACTGTAAAAAACAAATGCCTGTCTGCCTCCATGTAGCCTACCTACCTAAAAACTTCTTTATATTTTTAGTGAACAGTGGTTTTCTTTAATTCATTCTGATCTAGATTGTAACATACTGTTCTTCAAGAGGCAGATAGAGGGATTCATCTTCTGCAACCTACATGTAACACAACACCCTTTTATAATTTCTCAAGCAATTTTCTCCACTGAATAGTATTCTGATTATTAAAGGAACAGTATTTAGATAGCAAAATGAGTAAAAGTGTTTCATTTATCACAACACCTCTCTTACAGGGATATTGCACTATTTTATTAGGCCATTGTTCTGCAAAGATCCAAGAACTTACTTTACTGTATAGTCCTCTCTGCTGCGTTCAGACCTCAATTATATTAAGACAAAAATTTGACATTTTCCAGAATGCTGCTTGGAACTTAATACATGTATTCAAATAAGAGGATCGATGGAGGAAGAGACAGCAGATTCTCTTCTATTATTCTTTTTTATTAATTATTAATATAGACTAAATATTTTTTTATTTGCCACCTATGAAGAGTGTAAAGACAACCTTTTGAGCAATTTTTTGTCATCTTATTAGATTTGTAAGATCTAAAACCCTTCAGCACATGAATACACTTGGAAAATGAGGATTTTTTTTTGGTTAACCAAAGCAAGGGGAGGATGTCAAATACAGTGGGGCAATTCTCTGTCATCCCTCCAGATCAAAATATTTAGCATACTGATTTTTTCATCCAAGCACTTTCTTAAGCCTTTAAGAAAGCTGGAGCTTTCTTAAGTAAGAACTAGAGATTTAATGCATCTATATATGAACATACTGATATAAAACCTTAAATTTATATAAGATTAAATTATACTTCAGTTATAAAATACAACTGGTTTTGCTTTTATCTGCTCTAGTTCCAGTATCTTACAATGAGATAATCCATCTACTTCCAGAGTGAGTGCCATCTGTATTTTAATTTATTATTAAATCCCCAAACTGTTAAGCATACATCAGAGGACACAAATCTAAATATAGCACAGAGTTCTTGGAATCTATGTGAAGTTAATATTGTAATAATATTGACACAAGATAATAAAGCTTTCTTATTGCTACTACTTTCTTATTGCAAAATTTCAGCCTTTCCAAATGGCAGCTGCAGACTAATCATAAGCGCTGCAGACTACTGAATTGGCAGCATGTCTTCCTAATGTTCCTCTCTGCAAAGACACAAGTGAAGTATCTCAGAGCTAGTTTCACAGAAACCCTCTCAGGGGCCAGATTTTCAGACTGGTTTTGCAAAGGCAGGAATCTGAGAAGTAGTTTTTGACTTGCAAGTGCACAGACACAGCAACCCAACTCCTTGTGCAAAATTGTTTTACAGATTAAAATTGCACTATTGCTAAGATTCTTTGGTCAGATCAAGAAGAAATGTACTCTGAAGTCCAAAATGACTGCATGTTTGAGCTCACAAGCTGTGACTCTACTTAATCTGCAGTCTCATGTACATATATATATATGAACAACCAGTTTCCTGACCATTTTGTTTCACGCCTCCTCTTTCTTCCTGTACATAGTACAGAGAGTACAAGTCAAATGTGTCAGCACTACCTTCTTCAGGATCATCTCAGACATATGCTGAGTGATCTCTAGAGCAAGTGAAATCATATATAGCAAGCAGCACTTTTACTTTGAATTACATTGCAGCTCCAGCTAACAACCTCCACACGATTTAGGTTGAGTAATTTAAGGTGCTGGTAGAGATTAGGTCTGGTTCACTATCCAGTGTTTGAATACAGTCACAGTCTTAGCTTGTGATTTATTCAGTGTATTTCTGAGCTTGTTCTGCAGTCTGCATTTAAATGATGACATCTAGGTAGACTAGGATTCAACAACATTTCAAGAGAAGTAGATAAAATTTTAATTCTTTTGTTTCAAACTAGAGGTAAGCATGCCTGAGGCAACTCAGCAAGAGAGTCCCTCTCCAAGAGGCATGACACATTTATCACAGTATCTTGATTCATCATGAATGGAGATCCCCAAGCGCCGACAAGTTCAGAAATCAGTGGGAATCAGGATCAGGATCAGAAAACACCACAACACCCCTGTTCTGATGCTCTTGTGCCTCTCCAAACACTGGACTGAGTGATACAGATGCAGTAGGTCACAAGGCAAAGACATGGATCACCCATCATAAGCAGGAAAACACCAGAAACATTCAGTGGTATTGGGTGCTGAAATGCTTTGGAGACCTTTAGTGCATGGCTTCATACACCTTTTAGGCACCAAAGTACTTTAGGGAAACAGGTTTGTGTGTCTCTAATACTTCTTATGGGTAACAGAACTTCCTGTGTTCTCCAGGAAGTTCTAACAAATTATTTTCTTCTCTTGTATTGGCAGCACTACCGTTCCCCTGCTGCTGTTAAATACACACTACCCTTAAAAAATAGAGAAGATAAATCAGTGTCTAGGACTGCACAGGCCTGAAAATGACTCACAGCACTTTTGCAGCACTTGAAACGTTTATTTGCAAGTGTTTGGACATTTGTATTAACTGTCATTATACCTCTATGAAGGAAAACACTATGCTCTGAATAGCTGATACTCCGGTATCATTTTTAGCCAATATTACTTTAATCTGATGCTTTGAAAAAAACAGTTTAATAATTACCATGACATTTACAAAAAAATCTTGGAATAAAATAATATATGATATAGATAGTTAATTTAAGCATTTAAATACAACAATTCAAAAATTCAAGTGTTGGGACATTCCTAAGAAGTTACTGCATGAAATGGGAAAAATGCATATTCAGCAGCAGAACAAAAAAAAGCTAGTCTGATATGTCACTTGGGATTTCATATTCTTCTTTGTTCTCTCTACAACCTAGCCAGGTCAGCATTTGGAGATGCCTTTCTCCTCACCTGTGATCTTCTTGCATGAATGACTCTTTTGCAATATAAATATGCATGGTGCGTGTGCTTCATTACAACCACAGAGAGACAACAAATCCAAGGAATTGTGCATTTCTTTGACCTGCAGGTCTGCATGTATGAACGTGGCCTTTTGCACTTCTGCCCAGTCAAATTTCTGTCACTGCACCGATCTCCCAGCACCAGCCTCACACCAGCATCTCCTGCTGGCATTCCTGCTGGGGTCTCTTCGAGGGAGTCATGGCTCTCAGCTCCTATTCAGCTACTGTCTTTGACTATCTAATGAGCAGCAACAGAAGACAGAGCCAGAATCTTCCCAGAGGTGCTCAGTGACAGAAAGGAAAGCAATGGACACAAACTGCAACATGAGAAATTCTGACCAAGTATGAGGAAAAATTCTTTCAACTTAAGGTTGGTCAAAGATCAGACCAGGTCACCCAGGCCTGTGGATTCTCCACCCTTAAAGATATTTTAAGCCTCAACCAGACATAGCCCTCAGGCAAGATGATCTAACTGGATGTGACCTGAGCAGGGACTGGACTGAATGACATTCCTTCCAATCTTCATTACTCTATAATGCTATGACCTGGAAATAAACTGCTCTTCAGGAGCTTCAGCTGATCAAAATGATTTTATTTGCTTGAGACAGAAGTTCCCAACCTGGATACAATGATCCTTAAATATTGGGTAAAACAAGGTTTTTTAGGTGAAAACTCATCTCTTAGGTAACTATAATCACATTACGTCTGTACAGGGTTTCCATCAAAGATACCTGAAACACTGTAAATGTCATTAAGGATAATGATATCCATTATCAGAGAAGTACAGGTGAATCTTCCAGTTTGCCTCCCTTCAAGTGCCAGCCAACTTAGAGTTGCTGACAAAATGAGGGATTATTTTCTCAGGCCCCTGTCACGTTATCGCAACTATACATTTGGCCAATTCTGAGACACTGAAGTGGCTCATACAGTCAGCATGGAGTGCAGGAAGAGAACACCAGGCATTTCTACATTACAAATAACCCCAAAACCAGAATCCACAGGGACTTTTCCCCTAGAGAATATAATCCAAGTGATACAAATCTGCCCATGCTTCACTACCTTTCCTTTACCTTTACTGTTTATCAGACATAATGAAGTAGATTTGTACCAACATACTTATCACTTAGAAAAAATTTCAGCCCTGCCTCAAGGTTAATATTCAGTAATCTTTATGAGTCTGCATTTTCTGCATTGTTAACACATTCTTCTGTGACTTCCATTGCCTTTTCTATTTGGGTTTTAACAAGTGAAGAGAATTAAATAAAAAAAAACACAAAAACATTTAATCCATTCTTTATGGAATGACTCACTGAAAAGAGGAGAATAACACTGCCTAATTATAGCTGCCAGGTTTTTTACCTCCTGCTAAGTATACTAATAGTCTTGCACTAATTGCAACTTTTCCCCTCCTCCTCTAAATTTTCAATTCTCAAACTGCTTCACTATAGAAACAATTTTTAAACTCATTACAAAACTCTTTCACCCAGTGCATATGCCAGGGGCTCTGAGGAGTCCAGAGTTCTTCCTCCAGACCCTGCCACTTTGAATATTGTCATACCCAACTTAAGGAAGCATCCACTGCAAGAAGAGAGTAATCTGTGTAGCCAAAAAAAAGAACAGATTCCTCAGCTGAAAGGAAACAGCCACAAAAACACCCAAACCTGCTCAGTGATGAATCAGCATGTATATATTACAGAGTCCTCTGTTTGCCTGTAAACCAAAAGATAACCATAGAGTATCTGATGTACTACTGTGGCTGCTGTGGGGCAGGTGAAAAGAGGCATGCTATAGCCAGAGAAATACATTTCACTGCACAGAAACCAACTGTGCTCTGGCTAAAACCTGAAAACACACACATTATGTTACAACTAGTGAAGCCTTCCCACAAAACACAGCAAAGAAAACACAAAATGCCTGTAAAGTACTAATTCATGTGACCTTGGAGGAGCACACTTGAATATGGGTATGGTTTTCACAGTTGTGAAACCCTAAAATTCAGTGCAATGTGAGAATGTACTGAATTTACATTGCCAGTCAATGTAAACTGCAAGGCAATCCCTGCAAAGCTACCACAGTAATGGACCCTCCCAAGCTCTGAAGCTCTGACTGGAGAACCTTGTTTCACACAGGAATTGCTGAGCGTGGAAGAGATACTACAGCTATCTAAACACACAAAACATCATCTTTACCTCAATTTACATCCACAGGAGACGATATAGGATATTCATTTACTAGTATGAATTTTACCAGTCCTGAAGCTTTCTTGGGTGGTGGTGTTTGGGGTTGTTGGCTTTGTTTGGAGCACAGGAAAAAGAAGCTACTCAGATAGTGGTTTGAAGATGAAAGATACAGAGCAACCTCTGGTTTCAGCTCAGCAACCTCTGCCTCCCCAGCTGGTGGAAAACCAAACAGCAAGTTCAGAGCTCTTCCTCTCCCAGCTACCACCTGTGTCAAGCAAAGCAGAGCAAGGCAAAAAGGAAGCCTTTCAGGTAGGCAAACCATCTGCCATTATAGTGCTGCTGTATAAGGTATCAAAACGGCAGCAACAAATGTTCCTCTACTGATGAGAGCTAGCCACTGCTGCTGGTTTGGACTTTGCTAGCCCAAGTTATAAAAGCAGGTGCTGGAAGCAGAGGTGCACATCCAGCAGCTCTTCAGAAGATGAAATCCTCTTGCTTAGGGCATTGACTCCAGCTGCTTCTGAGACACTATTCCCCATATCTATAAAAGACAACTGAGACAGTCTTAAAAAGTCAAAGTTTAAAAGAATCAGGAACTGCTTCATATTGTTGACATTTCAGTGTTATTTTCTTCCAGTAGTACCACCCCCGCTCCTCTTCACCCTCCAAAATCCAACCAAAACAACACCACTCTATCATTTGGGTTCATCATGTATTGAAGCAAATTGTTACTCCCTCACAAAAATCACAATCAGAGAATTCATTAGTCTATTCCCTCACCACCTACCATTTCTCACATTTAATGGAGAATATTTGTGATCTTAAGCAATTGGGTTTCTAAAGCACTGAGTGAAAATTTGCTATTAGAATAGTCCTTCACCACAGGCCTTTCCTTCCTTCCTCCCACACACCCACCCACCCATCCACCCACACACAGCCTTTAAGGGAACCAGCTATAGCTCACTGAAAACAGAGGAAAACACCTCACATTCAGCAAACAGAAATCATGCACATGCATGATCTTGGTACACGTATTTGAACGCCAGGTGATCTCGCCCTCTTACTGGGACAAACTAAACCATTCAAATTAGAGAAACATCAGCAAAATTTGTCCAAAGACTATTTCAGAAGCTAAGAGGTCTAAAAGGCAAAGCATGCTATAATTCTCTGGAAGAGAAAATGCTAACCTGCCTAGGTGAGGACACCTGCCTGCCCTGCCCTGGAAATAAGAAGTAGCTGCCAAAGGACTTGACAACTAGAAAACCAAGGCACTTAGATGCATTCACAGTTCTGGCAACGTTACGGTTAATTTAACCTCCTCCAACTGTGTCCACTGTGCTCACACGATTATTTCTGCCCCTTCAGCTTGAATAACTTGTAGCTCTCTCGATTCCCCATCCTGCAGAGGAGGGATGGGAAGCAATGCATTGCAGTCACCAATGCCAAACAATTCCTTCTTCTATATGACCTGCCATTCAGGTATTTCTCATATGCAAAATGCAGAAAGAAAACATGCATGAAAATGACTTGCCACATGTTGTTCAAACTAGATTCATACCCTTGTGTGTTTTAATTGCACTAGGTAGGGAGAGCATCTTAAAAAAAGTAATAATCATATCACATTTACTCCTGTTACATTCAGAAATATCAATCCTCTTTCAGTTCAGTAGCATATTTCTCATAAGCACATGTATGCCTACTCTTTTATCAAAAAGGCAGCTGCAAATACCTAACCTTCAAAGTATTTAATAGAATTAAGCATGTATTTAATTAAAAAAAAAAAATCAAGTGTTTTTCCCTCATCAGTAACTCCCCACCCATGGAATTCTTCCTTAAAGCCTAGCTTGTTACTCCTTTAATGTAGGCAGCTATCCTTGTATGCATATGCAAAGATGCGACTCCATTGCATCTTCTTTCCGGCTACGTCACACCAGCTTAAAAATTTAATACATATTCCTTTAAAGAAATTTGAGTGTATTTATTGTATAAAACTATGATTGGCATGGTACAGAAAAGTTCCTTTTAATGCACATTTCCCATTAACTTTTACACAAATATTACAAGTATCAAGCAAAATGCAAAAGTCTTAAGAACTAATTCCATACTACAAAAGTGTTCACATAGTGAAGTTACTCTGGTTACAAAATGTCATGGAAATAAAAGCACTTCAAAATACATATTTGGGAAATGTCTTGAATAATCAACGCAACCTTAAGTTAGTTAAAAAATGCAAAGAAATACCCTCTTCAAAACCCTAGTGTTCATTTGGCAAGATGGAGCAACGTTCAGATCAGTTACTGAAGGATTGTTCTTTCCAAGAAACAAAACCAAAACAAAACAAAATGAAACAAACAAAAAAACCCCTTTAGTTAAGAAAGGACTCAATTATACTATGATGACAAATAACGCCATCAAAAAGTTATCTGGCTCTCTTGTTTTCACACAGGAGCTGTCAGAGGCAGAGATGTGTAAATGAATACTTCCAGGTATATACAGATTGCCTTTTCAAAAACCAACCAATAAAAAAAAAAAAAAACCAAAACAACCAACCAGCCAAAAAAACCCCAAAACAACAGAAAGGAGACAATCTGAACTTTGTTGTTAATTTAACTAGTTCAATTCCTTAGGTCACATGACCTCGGAACATCAATCTGCAAAGGATACAAATTTAAAGAATAAAATGGAACTTCCACTACGAAGGAATGCGTAGATGTCCAGTTACACGAGTACCACACATCCTCTCAGTAAGGCTGCTAGGGGCTACCAGATCTCTGCTTTCCGGTAACTCTGAAGACCTGCTATTCTTAAGAAAAAAATATTTGGACCTCATGAACAACCTTACAAAAAGGAGGTACAGTCATACTGTTAGAAAAAAAACACAAAATCTTGAAGCCTGAAGGCATCCTTATAAACTCACACAAAATAATTACAAAATAAGTAATATTTTACATTATTTTTGTATCAGATGATTTGCGTGTGTTTGAGCAATTGAACATTGGTATGTATATCTACATGAAATCACACATCATGTTCAGGCATTATTGTTGGTTTCCTTTTACACGCACACACAAGTTACTCTTGGGTTATCCAGTCTATTCAAACGCGGTGAAAAACAGTTCACAGCACGCGCAAAAGGAGCAGTATCCAATACAGTGTTGTCTTGCAAAAATGGAGTCAGAATTCCTGAGTCTCAGAGACATTGCTGTCCTCCTCCATTACTGGATTATTTATTTTTCCAAGGAGAATCTCTAGTTTTCATTTCTTCACTCTGATGAAATTTGTAATAGACTGCGTCTTTTAAAAAATGTAAAACTTGTACAAAAAACGTGTCAACCAAAGTGAATTTTTAAAGCTTTTTAAAGGGAGGGGGAATTCACTTACAAAATAAAGGCCACCTTCTTGTAAAATTAGTACTGCCAGTATCCCATCATTCTGTTTAAAGGAGAGATTTAGCTCCCTGTTCTGGAAGCCTTACTACATGTAGTCATGTGAGTTGAAAAACTCCATCCTTTTAGCAATTAAAAATACTATAAATAGGACTAACATGGAACAGCCCTTTGTTACAATCACCAAGGTGGCAAAACCAATGAAGTCTCCTTCAAATAGTCACTGCAATCTAACTTCTGCATTTTCCCTTGTACATTGCATATTACACAGTGTAACTTAAAATGTAATTTAAGAGCACTTCAGTCCCACAATGTAGGATTTAAGCTAGTGTGAATACATATGCATGGCTCTGCAACATTTGTAATGACTTAGAAAAATACATTCAACCAAAATTTATACAGGGTTCTATTTTTTAAAATCAAAAATGAAGAAAAGCCAAATGGTCCCATGATTAGCTAAATAATACACTCCAAGTTCTGGAAGCAATTCCAAAGCAAAAGCACATTCAAGAATAACATACATTGAATTGCATACTTTCTCATTCATCTTTATCAGTAATAAAATTCTACTGCATATAATTATTCAGCCTTATAAATAATGCTAAGCAGAAAAATATTTACCTCTGTGCTACTTTTCTCAGTTTATAGAAGCATTTCTCAGTTTATAGGAGCAAAGGAAAAAAAAAAACCTAAAGTGCAGACTACAGGCCATGACAGGCATAATAAATGACCAAAGGTGCAACCAAATTTGCATTTACATCTTAAGTTACTTTGCCATCTTCCTTTTCTTACCAGAAATCACCGCTGTGCAATTGAAAAGCTGGTCAGTTGATTTGTGCCACAGTACAACCTGTAATCACTTTCAATTTTTAAAAAAAATCTATTTCAACTGTCCATAGATATTTCTAGGTGATAGCTCAAGTTCACAAAACCTTACTTAATTATTAATGCTTCAAATCAGACAATATTGACACCTCCTCCAGAGAATGCTACTGTCCTTTTGTTGCAGTATGTGGTTGAACCAGTGATGCTTGGTTGACTGTCTTTAACAAGTGATGTCTTCATTTCCATTTCACATGCTACAATAGTTGCATTGAGTTCCACTTGAGCTCGGTGAACGACATAAAACATGAGTCCTATGCTTATGACAATCTGCAAATAAAACAAGAGTGTTGTAGGCTATATAGGCTGCAGGCATGAATACAAAGTAACTGATCTGAACACAACTGTAAGTTGTAGATGCAAAGATTCATGAAGGCACTTGTTGACTCAATGCTTCACAGGCAAGACTAGAAGGGAGATGAACTTAACCAGTGAGCAGCTCTAAACCTACATATGCTAATAGTGTAACCTGCATACCAGAACATAGACATTACATAGAACTTAAATATTTACAGGAATTGAAAAGATAGTCTCTTTGTTTTGTTGACATCCATATACTTATTATAAAGCAATTCTTTCAATTCTTCTCTTGCAAAAAATGCTTCCAGAAAGAAATGACATGGTATACTTCTGTAAGTCAGAAAGGCAGTGTTCCATATACCAAGGGAATAATAGACTTAAATTGTACTGGGCGCCTGCAACTTGCAAAAGCAGAGCAGAGCCACAGGATGACACAGACCAAAGGAAATAAAACTTCTTGTCCTTGCCCCTCTAGGGTGGAAGACAGCACAGAGCAGCAATGTCACTGTGCTCCTTGGATATCAGGACTAAACAGGACAGAATCAAGAGTTTCTGAGTGACTTACAGCAGTCTGTATGAGAAGAACTTGGTTTCTGGAGGATGGCTCAGGGAGACACCAGAACGTCAATGGTGTGGGATTATTTTTTTTTGTGTTTGTTGAAAGAGGAAATACTGTCTAAAACCAGGGGTTTAGTTATGAGTTTTGTTCTAAATTATATTGCTAAGAATTTTTAAACTTTCACCACAAAAAATCGTCAGAAATAAACTTGGACAATTTTTGCTTAGAAGTTACTCATTCAATGACATTGGCATGCACTGCACTCACCAGAGGCAGATTCTGGTTTCAAAAAAACACTAGTTTTTTAGCTGTGATCCTCCTTAATATTATAAAGCAAGATAAGAACAGGTTGCTCAGGACTTTTTTCCAGTCAGGTACTGCAAACTTCCAACACAGAAATGTCACAACCTCTCTGGACAATCTGCTCCACAGCTCTACTACCCTTATCGTGAAAAAGTTGTTCAAATTATACATTTCAAAAGATGGCCAACAGAAGAGTCAAAATAAGACTATGGAAACCAAGTTCTGAATACATAGGAAAAATCCTATTCTAAAAGTTTACCCAAATATTAAAATTTGATTTGTTTTAGAAATACAACTACCAGTAACCTAGTTCCCTAGATGAATAATTAAAAAAATATATATATATACAGACAACCATGACAAGTGAAGGATTTTCTGAGCTATTTACTAAATCAAAGTTCAAACAAAGTTCAGCCAGGCAAAACACCGGGTAGATGCCTGAGAGACAGTGGGAGAATGCAAATAATTCCTTCACTAATGGCCTCCCCTTCATTTATTCAGGCAGGTCCCAAGGATTGCTCTCAAGGAGGTCAGTAGTCCTTTTCAATCATTCAGGCTATCCAGCTAGCACTTACCCGAGCAACAGTTACGTTACAACCTACAAAGGAGAGTCAACATCATTTAGAAAAAAAAAATTAATGGGAAAAAAAAAAGGAAATGATCACTCAAAACTACTACCCTGGAAATAACATTTCATGACTAAAATGACAATCAATGATCAAATTACCATTTGCTTTCTCTTTGATGTATCAAGGCTATTAACTCCATATTTACAAAGGTATTTTTAATACTCACAGCCCTGTTCTATGAAGCCTATAAATTATATGTTATATTTAATAGCACACAAGTATCAGGAGAAGGAGGGAAGGTATGCTTAAAATGGTCCTAGACTTAGTTTTCTGTTAGCATTGTTAAACATCAGCTTTATGAATGTAAAAACTGAGGAATATAAATGACTGCAGTACATACTGAAAGTCTGCAAACCATGGTGACTGCTACTCAAACGCAGTTTGAAGTACTGCCACTGTCAGAGGAAGTTTTAATATATAATCTAGTTATGAAATACCCATAACCTCTATGCTCGTAACGGTCTCAGACCTAAGGCTTACACCCAAGATTTACTGACAAATTATTTCATCACCTAAGGTCACGTAAAGATACTATGTACTTCTCATTAATTTACTCACTTGTCAAATTAGGGCATTCTGATTTAGGCATTAGCAAAATTATACTTTTACAGCACATTTAAACCTGAACACTTAGGCAAAATGAGAATACTGAGTGCTAACATGAACACTGCACAAGTGCTGGGTCTACACATCCTGAGCACACTGCTTCACAGATGGTGGCACATGGGCTTTTGTACAGCGGTGGTTTGACAACTCTACAAATTCAGCAAGAGATTACCATAGAGGACAAGAGAAGAAAGATTACCAAAACTGTGTTAGAAAAAGAAAACACTGACTAAGTTCTGCTTTGTGTCACAGTGAGGTATGAGAGAATAAAACTTTTCTAACAGCATTTAAAAAAAATCAGAATAAAAATAAAACAGTGCACTGGAAAACCATTTTTCAGGGTACTTAGCAGTCAACAGAAGTCACAAAGAGACTGACACTACCATTAGCAAGGTCTGTGAAAGCAATTGTTTTAATTTACCTGTAAACCGAATATAAAATAGCCACTAACACTTTGTTCTGCAATCACATCCTCCATGGTGCGCAAGGTAGTGCCCAAGTATGAGTTCAGGAGCTGAGTAGGAAGCAGCCCAAGTGAAGAAGCCATCAGGTAGTTGGGTAATGACAAATCTGTAATCTGAGTAAAAAGACAGAGTAAGAATTCAAGCACAGCTCTAACGTAATCTATGTGTACAACCAAGCAGAGTGCTGCTCCTACAACCATCCCTGCAAAATCATAAAAGAATTTCTTACATTCCTTCACTGAAACTTAAGATTCATGCTCAGTGGGAAGACAGTGCAACAGAACAGTATGTGTCTGGTTTTTATCTGGCCTTTTTAAAGTTAATAGGTTTTATTTCGTTTCACCTTGCATTACACAACATCTCTGCAAAAGTCCTTAACTAAGGATTCAATCATACTGTTCATTGAAGCTATTTATTCTACATGGTGAATAGGGTCCTTGAATTTATGAAAATTTACCTGTTGAAAGAAGTTACTATATCAAATGTAAAGGTCTAAAGCAAAAATCGGTTTGTCTTGCATTTTACATTTATGGCAAATAATAGAAGAGGTAATTGTTCAAAATTATTAAATACGATCTAGGTAAACAGAATGGCAGATACAATTTGTCTCTGCAAGGGAGGTTATATAGCTCAATAAGACACATGTATCTACCAGTGATCCCTGCGAGCAATATCTGTCTATATCTATACTGACATACATAGGTATCATTAAGATTCTCTGCAAAGATATTTTGCATTACACTTCAATTAGTGAACAAAATATTACACAGGGCTATAACTTTTGCTTATTTTCTGGAAAAAACCACTACTAATACTTTGATATTTTCCTCTCTTTGCTGTGAAATTTCTGTTCTGAGTCAATATGCGGATATATGACTTTATGGGGTACAAAGTACACAGTACCAGGTAAATTAGTATCAGCAGCCATTGGGAAATACTAAATGCAAGAGTCATGAGGTCAAAAGATATTTATGCAAGAAAAAAGAAAACAAGTGGAAACTCTGGGTTAAAAATGAGTATGAAAAGGGTGATTTTGAAAACAAGCAGCCTTACAAATTTTCCAGACAATTCAGTTGATCACATGATAATAAAAGATGTAATTAAAAACAGACCCAACAGTGGGAGCCTACATGGAAATTATTGACCTTGACAGTTCTGTACAATGTTGAAGACCAGAGAATAGCAGCAATGTTACTCATTTCATCATACTATTCTTAAAATAAACTTTGGTTACTGTGAAAGTCACAGTGCTGAATTCTCAGAGCTATAAGCACCATCAGTGGAAAGTTTTTGGGAGGAAGGCAGGGCAATAGAGGAGCAGAATGCAATGAAGCATAAAGATTAAGTATAATTCACTGGGACAAGATCCAATAAGCACCAATTCCAAACTTCACACTGTAAATTGTATTTCCCACAGACCAAAATATATACCAGCACCACAAATAATGTATTTCCCTCTCTAGACAAGATTTAGATTTATAACGAAAAAGTATTACATAATTATGTCAGAACTTCACATTTGACCACTGCTTTCAAAAGACTTTTTCTTTTTTAACGTTATCGTAATCTGGGCCATGTAATAAGAATGCACAGCCCAAACTTCTCATATTGCCAAGGGAATGAAGGAGCTGCTATTAAAAGTCTCTGAAATACTAATGTGGAGGCAAAATTTGCTAAGTAGGACACTATCGTTAAATCTAATGGAGCTGGGAAACTTCCCAAAGATTGTTTTAACGCTCCTGGCACCTCTCTCACTTCTGTGTAAGTATTAAGGACACTTTGGTTGCAGAGAAATATGTCTGCACATCTGGGTCTGTCCTGAAACAACTGGACCTCTTGAGCCAGGAGAGAGATTTTCTTCCAAATGAAGGGGCAATTGCCATTGTATACACTGGACTGCAGCTTGCACTTCCCACTGAAATGAAAGCTAAGGAGAGGGAGAAAAATTTTTGACATGCCCTTTTAAATCCTTGTTTGTAAGGTTTACACCTACAGTCTTATCCCCTTTCCCCAGAAGGCACAAGCAGACAGCACCCCGGCCTAAGAAACCTGAGAAATCGTCAATAAAACTTACAGCTTTCCATACTTTTCCTTGTAGGAACTTTACCTGTTCTATGAACCTGTCAGACTGGCATCTTCATAGCCAAGCTGTCCAGTTGAGGCTACCAGAGCTTTGTTTCTAGTGAAAGTTAAAGACAGCAAAAACTAACAGTGAAATCCCAAAGCAAGCATGAATGCAACTGTGTTATGGGCCATAACAGAATTGCACTTAAATTGTATTTAAATACAATTAAGAAGTACCTAACTGCTCAACAGACAATAGCCAGAAACTCTCCTACTAAGCCTTGGACAGGCTTTGTCCAGTAGCACTTTTGTTATTTGTTGTGACTGACGTCTTTGGTTCAGCATTGTCAAAGAATAAACACTTACGAGAGGATTTTGCTGGGGGCTCATATGCCTTTGGAGATTGCAACAGATTTCCCTCCCCTCAATTTATGAATCCCTGTGTTTTGGATCAGGTAGGCTTAGAGACCCAGAGCAAAGGATAACTCTGATGATAAAAAAAAATACAAAAACAAAACAACAGAAACCAAACAAAAACAACAACAAAAAAGCTAATTAAAAAACCAACTCAGTTATCAACTCTGCAATAAGCAGGGTAAGCAGACTGCATGTTCTTGAGAAACAGGTACCACTTCTTCAACTGTGACTTCACTGTGTGCATTTCTGAAACCAGAGATGTACACTTGAACACTCAGATTTTTAGCTCTATGTGATATCCCTCTCAAAGAGAGGAAAAAAAAGAAGCATGAATTCCAATCTAACCTACATCTGGCACCACAAATAATCAGTTTGCACAAATCTTGCTCCAAGAACCCACTTATGGGAAGGAGATGATAACCTGCATACCAGACCTCCTTACAAATATGCCTTCAAAACATCCAGAACTGTGAAGGGGAGAGGGCTGTGCTTGGGCAAACACATCAGTAAGAGGTATGAGCCTACTCCAGCAGCCCAGGCCACCCTGGCATCACAGGAGCGACAACTAAGCAAAACCCACTCAAAGAGAAGTACAAACATGCTTTCAGTTAACAAGTTTCTAGGTCTTCCAGAAAGGCAAGGAAATGCATTACCCCACCACTCTACTACCAGCACTTTCCCAGAGAGCAGCAGAATGACCTTATAAAAAGCAAGATCTTCATGTCTGGCTGCTGAGGAATTTGTGTTAATTTTCTTCTTGTGATGTTTCAGTTAATATGATTCCCTCACTAATCAAATTCTAAGAAGCTCTTCCGTTCTTCTCTACACCTCCTGCAATTCAACCTCCTGAAAACCCTCAGAGCAGATGGTACGTGCCACTGAACT
Source organism: Scytalopus superciliaris (assembly GCA_013400415.1). Classification (NCBI taxonomy): domain Eukaryota; kingdom Metazoa; phylum Chordata; class Aves; order Passeriformes; family Rhinocryptidae; genus Scytalopus; species Scytalopus superciliaris. The sequence continues at coordinate 462,356 of VXBX01002561.1, forward strand.
TGTGCTTGCAGAAACATTTAATCCTGGCCCTGCAGATGACCCTGCTCACATCAAGGTTATGCCTTGCCCTGGACCTCATGTGTCACTTCCTTCTTCCCTCTCATTTAAGTATTCTCAGTATCTCCAGTTTACTTATAAACATTCACCTAAAAACATGCACAGATCAAACTACTGGAAAATTACAGATGTGTAAATATTCTTAAGTTCACTATTCTTCAATAAAGCAGCTCTTATCAAATTCACTGCTGAAGTTGCTGGCATGATAAAATGCGTTTTAAACTTAAAAGGAGCGTTAAATTTTCAGTCTGTGTAGGTAGAAGACTATTCTATACATACCTTTAACTTGAATCACAGTGAGAAACTGCCTTAAATTCCCAGATTTGGATACAACATTTTATTTTTCTGTGGTCTAGCAGCTCATATTAAACGTTCTCTGTGAAAAATGAGCACACACCGTGCTTTATTTACCTGTGCTACAAAGTAATAAATCTGGAGTAATAAACGTAACCTCACTCATATTAGCAGTAGACATCCAACTTACTTGGCATACTCAAGAATCTGGTTTCATCTCATATCTTATCTATTATTTTAACATTGAAACCTTGCACTTGGAAAGAAAATTATTTAGCCTGCCGAACATGGAGAATACAAACAACTGATTTTCAGCATAATTTTAATACCAAACTGGCCTGAACACTCTGCTGAATCTTGGTTCCAACAGAATGGTTATGCCAGGAAGGAAATAATTTTAACTCAGTAATTCTCGAGTCTGTTCTTCAGATCCAATACTACTCTAAAACATCCACTGACTACTTCAACTGACACCCTGAAACTGGGAACAACTGAAGCACAACAGCTCTCCCCACTTCAAGAGGGTCACAGTACAGCACAAGCTTCATCTGCTACACTGAGAGACCTTGGGTTCCAGGGGAGACTCGCTCCCAGCTGGACAAGTCTAAGCTTCCTCAGTCCTGTAGTAATATAGGTTAATTAATAAAACAACAGAGGTTCAGCTGCTCAGTTTCTCATTCTTAACAAGGAAATGGTTAAAGGATCTGCTTAAAAAGACATTTTGAGTTGCTACAACTCTAGAGATTACAGCTCTGGAGACGAGTGCCCCAGTACACAGCAATTTTAATATTTGGTGTGGGTGTTAACCACACAAAATTGCAAGGATTAATTTTTTCTTAAATAACAAATTCGGTATTAAGTGATCTAATAATTGCAGCCAGATGATTGTCAAAGTTAAGCAAGCCTTCAGCAGGGTACAGGATAGGGATGGCAGGCAGAAGGAATGTGTACCATAAGAAAGTAGCAGACCAAAAAACAGATTTAGATCCTCACATTACAGAATGTCTAAGTTACTGATAAACATTTAAAATATTTCACAATCCCATTTGTTTTGTTTTGATTTGATTTCACCAAGTTAGCAGATACAACTGAGGCGAAACACACAGCCAAAACCAGATCCTTCAAAGCACTCAGGTAGCAATGAGGGTCTGAAACTGTCATGATCAGCATGAAAGTACTCAAAAAGAATACCCTTCATGTTCTTCTTTGCCTTCTCCTTTAAGAAGATCAAAGAGAACAAATGAATGCACTAATTTTCACCTAAAAGTAGAAAGGAAAGCAAGACTAACCTTTTTCCAAACTCAAGTTTAAACTATCTTCCTGTGCCACTCTGGCATAGAGTCCCTTTTCAGGCCTGAGTCTGTATCTTACTGCTCTGCCCAAAACCTGTGACATCTTTTGTGTGCATTGACTTAACATCCCGTATGGATTTGCCAGGTGCATGCTACAAACATCAACCACGCTGAGCAAGAATTTTAATCTGTCCACTTTCTTTTTTTCCAACATGATTACTTATATTAAGTAGTTTAGAAAGAGCTGGCAAGACTGTTCCTCCCACTCAGATCACTGTAAAAACACAGGCACTGTTGAGCTCTCTGGAGATTCTGCTACACAGCATCTTGGTGCTTCTTTGTAACACCAGAATATAGTCTTGAAAGCCAGAGGGGAACTGGCACAATGCCACTGAGCAAGGCCCCCCGAAGCCCTGCCTGCTGTGCCTCCGCATGCACAGAGCAGCCACCAGCGAGAGCAGGCACAGGCGGCTGCTTTTACTGCTGCTAAAAGAGAAACCATGGTTTGTTCCCAGGAGAGCAGGCAACCTCCAAAGCCATCCTTCCAGGCAGCGCGGCCGCGGGGCACTCACCGCGAACACGGCGTTCTGCAGCCCGAAGGGGATCGGCGTCAGCCGCGCCACGACCACCACCTTGAGGCCGCCGCCGCCCTCCACGACGCGGACGATGGCGCTGAGGGTGCCGCTGCCCTGGATCCTGCTCCGCGCCCAGCGGGCCAGCAGCCGCCTGCACGACACGTGGGCCACCAGCGTGCCGACGAGGACGCCGAGCACCATCAGCCCCATGCCCATCGCGAAGCCGTAGAGGTAGCCGGCGGCCACGTTGAGCAGGATGTATCCCCAGCCGCAGGGGAAGGACACGACGATGAAGCCCACGGTGAAGAGCAGCACGCCGGCCAGGCTGTCCAGGCTCTCGGCCCAGAGCAGCAGGTCCCGCAGGTACTGGCGCACCATGGCCAGCGAGGCGAGGCAGAGGGCGGCCAGGACGCACACGCCGAGGCAGCTCCTGCACCAGCAGGTGCCCAGGAGGCAGCAGGAGCAGCGCCAGCCCCGGCCCTCGGCCAGCCCGTGCCCGCCGCCGGCCTCGGGCAGCGGGCAGAGCAGCAGCTCTGCGGGCGGCAGCGCGCCCGGCTCGGCGCAGGGCCCCAGCAGCAGCGCCCCCGCCCCCG